>CATIWO010209695.1:0-14012 GCA_949673435.1 Macaranga tanarius
TATTATTATTATTAGGGAGTAAAATGTAAATATTATTATGATTAATATTACAAGTAAAAAAATTGTGGTATTTTAGAAAACAAAATTCATACAAGGTTACTATTTTACTATTCATCAAATTACTGTTCCGATATCCATTTACAAAACGGCTTGCAGCAAAAAATTTCATGAAATTTTTTCTTCCTCATGATATACTTTTTTTCTAAAATATCACAATTTTTTACACTGCATAAATAGTGACATGCAAAGTTACTATTCATCAAATTACTGTTCCTACATCCGTTTACAAAACGGCTTATGGCAAAAAAATTCACATAATTTTCTCTTCCTCGGGATATATTTTTTTTCTAAAATATCACAATTTTTTACACTGCATGAATAGTGACCTGTAAAGTTACTATTCATCAAATTACTGTTCCGACATCCTTTTATAAAAACGGCTTATGGTAAAAAATTCCACGTAATTTTCTCTTCCTCGTGATATATTTTGTTTTCTAAAATATCACAAATTTTTACACTGAGTGAATAGTCACATGCAAAAATTACTATTCATCAAATTATTGTTCCGACATCTGTTTACAAAACGGTTTACGGCAAAAAATTTCACGTAATTTTCTCTTCCTTGTGAGCTAAAAATAATACGTAATACATAAGCCAAAAAATAAAAAAAAATAAAAAAGAAGAAAAAAATGTGGCAATGTGCATGGCAAAGTGTTTTGCCATGGACATTGCCACTAAACAAATTTTTTTTATATAATTTTGTTTATTAATTGCAGGCGGAATGCCGGCTTGAGACAAAAAATTTTATGTAATTTTTTTTCTTCGTGATATATTTTATTTTCTAAAATACCGCAATTTTTTTACACTGTGTGAATAGTGACCTGCGAAAGTTACTAGTTTACTATTCATCAAATTACTGTTTCGACATCCGTTTACAAAACGGCTTATGGCAAAAAATTTTAAGTAATTTTCTCTTCCTCGTGATTTTTTTTTTTCTAAAATATCACATTTTTTACACTGCATGAATAGTCACATGCAAAAGTTACTATTCATCAAATTACTGTTCCGACATCTGTTTACAAAACGGCTTATGGTAAAAAATTTCACTTAATTTTCTCTTCCTCGTGATATATTTTGTTTTCTAAAATATCAAAATTTTTTACACTGCGTGAATAGTCACATGCAAAAATTATTATTTATCAAATTACTGTTCCGACATCCGTTTACAAAACGGCTTGCGACAAAAAATTTCACGTAATTTTCTTTTCCTCGTGAGCCAAAAATAGTAATACGTAAGCCAAAAAATAAAAAAAAAATAAAAAAGAAGAAGAAAAATATTAAAAAAAAATGTGGCAACATGCACACATTGCCACTAAACAAATTTTTTTTATATAATTTTGTTTATTAATTGCAGGTAGTGGCGGACTGCCTGCTTTTTTTTGAAAAAAAAATTAATTTTTTTTATTAATTGCAGTCCGCCACTTCAAGTGGCAGAATACCTTTTATTAATATTTTCTTTATCAGTCCGTCAATCTGACTGGCGGACTGACTGCAAAGACTTTCAATCCTCCAATTTGACTGGCGGACTGATTTAAATTTTTTTTTTTTTTAATAAAACCACCCTAAATTGGGAATAACTTTTAAAATTACCCTAAAACGGGAATAAGTTTAGTTTTTTACCACAAAATGGTAAAAAGCCCGTTATCTGATAGCTACATTGGTAGGCAAATGATAGGATCTTGATACTTGGAGGATGCCTTCAATGAGGTGCAGGTTTCCATCCAAACAGTTTCTGAGTTAGTCAATAAGGCAAATTAATATCTTAAGGTTCTGTTGTTTGCTAATCTCTGTTGTCAACTCATGGTAGCGCTTGGACTCTGAATGACAGCGTCTTGAGTGTTTTCACAAGCCAAAATTATCATGTGTATCCAATATTAAACTCATAACCACTTGGGGATAATAAATATCTGCAAATGACTGAATCTCGAAATCAAAAAACGATTTCTGCAAATGACTGAATCTACTACATTATGAAAGTGTCAGATTTCAATATTAAAAGAAAAAAAAAAAGGATAGCAAACAAATATGTAGTTAGTTTTTTCTTAGTTCATATATCAAACACTTAGAAGACATTATGGAAAACTCAAAGAAAAACTATTGATTCAACTGAATTAACTCAATTAATTAATTAATACACAATTATTGATTAAATTAATTGACAGAGAAAGGAATTATGGTCCAGTGAGTTAATACTTTGGTATTTTTATTTGGCAAAAACCATAATGACATCTTAAACTTATTTTTTTCTTTTCTGAAAGTCCCATTTACATCATTTCAAGTAGATATGCAATGTAATACTTGAGATAAATCCCTTCTTGTCATTTTGAGCATTTTACAAATTTTATAAATTCTTCTGATCTGAGAAGGCAATGTTCTGTTTGCTGGTGGCGAAATCAATGAGTGTTACATAACATAGCAATAGCAGTAGCAGAAGAACCCAAGGTATATATTGCAGCAGTTGTATCTTTTATTTTCAAGAAGTGACAGAAAGGTGTTTATTGATGCCAGTTCTAATGCAGCCCATTATGATCCTTACCATTGCATTTTGGAATTGTTTTAAGTTAATTGATTTTTTTTCTTAGTAGTGTACAATTGTTAGTAGTTAGTAGGGGAGAGAAATATGTTAGAGAAGCAACCACACTCACCAACAGGTGGGATGATGAGAGGAGGTCTCGAGTTAATTGATTGTACTAAAAAAAAAAAAAAAAAACCCAAATGCAAGGTAATACAGAGCTAATGGGAAATACCCCCAATAGACAAGACAACAATTTAACACAATGTATTTCTGTCACCTGTGTACAATTTTACCAGTGCATCACTTTTGAATTCCTAGAAATGTTATTTGCAAGGGGATTAAATATTATTACGAAACCAAGCACAAGACTCAAGGATTCCTGCTGCTATGCTTTCTGGCAATGCAATCTCATGAAAAACCTCATCATTCATATCAAACACCATGATTGCACTTCTAAGTTGGTACTCATTTATTCCCATGGTGACTATCCAATACAGAGAACCATTCACAACAACTCTGGTGGCATATTCATAAACATAGTGCTCAGGAGCAATCTGAGTTATATCCTTCCAAGAATTCGAATTAAGCGAGTAAAGCTCAGCCCTAAAGTCAGTCCCATAACTTGTGTTCAAGATTCTTAACACTTTGTAATCATGGGATCTTGAATCATAACCGAAGCCAATAAAATTTTTTTGAACAAAATCAACCTGAATACCGAACCTGGGAAGCGATATTGATTTTCTAATACAAGGGTTGCAAAGGACGACCTTGTAACCATTCCTCTGATCAATGCATAAAAAACAGACTACCCCATTGCATGAACCCTAGAATACACAGGATTTAGTGAGGGCTTCGACTTGCATGCACTCCACAAAATCTTGATTGTAAAAACGCAAATAGTATCGGTCAGTAATGTGACACAGAAGATAGCGATTTGTGTTATCATTTGTGGAAAGGGTGGTCGTTTTCTGAAGATGGGTAGCGATGAAATTGGGGTTTTTCATAAGAGAGTACCATAACTTGCAGACGCAGCTGCATTGCAAAATTGATTTCAGCGGCAACCTCCATAAGATTTCTGCTATCACTTCTTCTGGCAAATATTCTGACTTCACCTTTTTTATTTCTCACAGATTTCTTTCGTTGCTTTCCCATTGATTTTTTTTTCTTTTTCTGTTGCTTCAAAAACTTTTCATTTGTCGTTCAAAAAAAAAGCTTTTCATTTGCTCCTCTGTAAGTCTGCACTATGATTCATAGGCGCGTCTGGTTGGATGCTTACCGATTACTTCCCTCCTTCTTAGGAAAAAAATGAAAAGACTAAATACTCCCAAAATGGATAAATTACTGGGTGAACCTAGTTCGCCACGTAGGATTATGAAATGTCCTTTACAAATTTGACATGTAGCATAATCAATTAGCATTTATTGTACTTTTAACTTTAAAAGTTACAACATCTAACTATAGTTACTTTTAACATATTTATAAATTTCTTCTTTTTAAAAAAAAAATATATTTTTTAAATATTACATATATATTACATATCAATTGTTTCTCTGTTTTCTTTTTAAGTGCCATGGACTTCAATTTATTAGACTTGATTTTATCAAAAAAATAAAAATAAAAATAATATAGATATAAGACCTTGGCTTAGAAAATATATCACATATTATTTTAAAAATTAATTCACATATTTCTTTTTAAAAAATATATATATTTTTAAAAAATATTAAATATTATCAACTATATATATGTAATATTTAAAAAATATATATACATTTTTAAAGAAAGAAATTTATAAATACATTAAAAGTAACTATAGTTAGATGTTGTAACTCTTAAAGTTAAAAGTACAATAAATGCTAATTAATTATGCTACATGTCAAGTTTTTAATGGAAAATTCATAATCCTATATGGCGAACTAGGTTCACCCAAGAATTTCTCCCCAAAATGACCCTGCTTGTCCAATGTAACCCATTTAGGTCCTATTTAGGGGTGTAACTGCGCCGAGCAGCTCGCGAGCGGCTCGACGTTCGATTCGTTAAAAACTCATTCGAACTCGTATATTGAAGCTCGTTTAATAAACGAGCCAAGCTCAAACTATGCAAAGCTCGGCTCATGAAAGCTCGTGAACAAGCTCGAATAAGAGCTCTTGAGCCGACTCGTAATTTTAATGTATTAATAATTTAATTTTAAATATACAATATATAAATTTTTATTCATTTAAATATTTTAAAAATATATTATCACAAAAAATCATAATTTTATAATAAATTATTTAGTAAATAATTTATTTTAAATTTTTTAATGAATAATTTAAATTTATACATTGTATTTTTAGAAATTTTTTTAGCTTGTTTAGCCTCGTTTAAGCTCGTAAACACTTAGCGGCCTAATGAGCTCGGCTCGTTTATAAATGAACCAAGCCTGAGCTAGCCAAAGCTCGGCTCGGCTCAGCTTGTTTATACCCCTACTCCTATTCACTACTAGAAAACAGGATTTTATCGACGGATTTTTCCGACGGATTTGCTCATTACCGATGGATTGCCGACGGATTCTGTTCTGTCGACAAAATGCTCGTCGCTAATTATTACCGACGGATTTTCAAAATCCGTCGGTAAATTAGCAACGGAATTACCGACGGATTTAATTCCGTCGGTAATTTTAGGCTTTTTTTAAAAAAATAATAATAGTTGTATAATTATTTGTTAGATTTTTAATATGATTGTGGCTGTTGTAAATTGTATAAACATTAATTATAATCATATTAAAAAAATATATAAGTACATATATTTGAAACATAAAATAACATGACAATAAAATAATAATATAGAAATAAACGTACAATTTATCAATTATTTCAAAAATATGTTACATAAACAGTGTGAAAACCTACTTGTCCGCTAAATCTGTAGTATGATTTGGACCAAGATCACCCTCAGCATCTGAAGGAGCTGTGTGTGAAGGTGGAGAAGGAGATTAGTTCAATTCTCGATAAAATATGACTACTACTAGAAACTCTTTTATAGCACAGAAACACTTTATAGGTAAGTCGAGTTTGACTTGGCCAGGTACTTATTCATCAAGAATAACTTAAATAGTATAGGATCTTATCTTGGTTCACTCTAGGTAATGAATTCCATCTTGGCTGATCACTCATCCATATATATAACTGATTAGAGCCACCACATGCCATATACCCATACATGGCTAGCACATGTATATAAGCGGTAACAAACTCTAACCAACCATATATGGATGACCGTGTCGCCTCATGTTAAAGAACCATATGCACTATTATGTCCAAGATTGTAATGTTGACAAAAGTGAATTTCCATGCAATCCAAAATCTTATGTCACAGTTTGATCCACCCATCATATGAGTATCCACATGTCTATTCTAATATCTCATATTAAGTAGCATAAGACTTACTACCTCCTACTATCGATATCACATACCGATCAAGGAAAATAGATAGAGTTGATAGTCTAGGGATTAAGACTACCCTTATATTAATCCAATGACTATGAACATTTATAGTATATGTACTAAATGAGTTTGTCTCTCATATTATTAACTTTTGATAATAAGCTCATTTAACATAATACTAAATGGTAAATATTCAAATAAACTTGACACTTAATTTAAATGAATATTATTTTATTGCCAATCGGGATTAAAGTACAATATCATTATACAAGAATGGCACTAGGGCATATCTATACTGGCACAAATGTATTAGGTAAGGATTGGAGAATGACATCAACAACCAACTCTTGGGTGATCTCAAGACCAACTTTCTGGAAATGATCAAGATGACCCTTCATCTTCAGAACATGAGAACTCACTGAGCTACCAGCAGTCAAGTTGTATAAGAGTAATGCTTCGATGATGGCAAACCTCTCAATTCTAGCTTTCTCTTAGAACATTTCCTTGAGATGGCCTATCATGGTATAAGCCTCCATTTTCATCAGTTGCTTCTGAAGGTCTGATTCCATGCTACCAAGCATGAGGCAAGTGACAACAACAGAGTCATTGAGATGCTTACTATGAGCATCCTTTTATGCTCTAAGAGCATTAGTAGCTGGTTTATCAGGGACAGGTTGGTCAAGGACATATTCCTTCCTTTCTTGCTTAATTTTTAAGTTTCTATACTAGTCAAGGAAGTTAGTCCCATTGAGCTTATCCTTCTCAAAGATTGTTCATAGTGATAAGTGAGATGTAATGTTTGATGCCATTGTCTACAACAATTATATATATGCAGAGTACTTTAGCATTTTAACAAAAACTTTAATATGGCATGTTTTAAATCCAACTATTTACATCAAATTAATTACCCTCTAAATCAACTTTATAATAACAACAATTATAATTTTAGTGGGTCAAGATCCATATTTCACCTAACTTTAAGTAAGCTTTGGATTATCACCTAAAGTTTGGTTATTTAAATAAGTAACATTTTACCAATTACATCTTATGTAATTCTTGGATAACTATGGGATTTGACATTCTATGTCCCGGCTAATCCCATGTAATGCCCTAGGTCCAAAACCATTTTGATAACCAAGTTAAGTCTAACCATTTCATAGATATGGATATCACCATTATCCATCTTGTTTTACCTAGATGGCTTAATACATCATGCTTTGGCATAACTTATATATAGTAATCCAAGTCTTGATAGGTGTTGATTTATGGAAGGCATTTTTGTAACCTAATATTAAGTTAGGGTTTTACTTATTTTTATCTTATATGGTTATTATTGTGTCGCATCATATATATACCATCACATGCATATCATCATATACATAGCATAAAAATAAAAATTAACATGGCCCAAATCTAGATTGATCTTCAGAAGCCAATATGAAGATCAATGGTCAATTCTAGGTAATAAAATAGACTCCATCTTGAGCCTACACCTTGGATCTCCATTCTAGGTCTCTACCTTGGATCTCCATCCTGGGCCTCCAGCTTGAATCTCTATATCATGAGCATCTTGATTTACATGTGGTAATCTAAACTACTTTATTACTACAAATAAAATTAAAATTACATCAAAAGAAAATAACATGCATATCATATGTAAAATTACAACCCATAAAAAATTAAAATAAAACAAATCCAATCACATTGGTCAAAAGGGCCATGCTATGCATCATGTACTATCCACAAAATATACAAACATATAAACAATTTATTTCTTATTAAATTATTTTATATGACCAAAAAAATTTATATGGCAAATCCATTCGAGGTCAAGAGGCAGCGCCCCTTATGGCGGTCCCGCTAGCCAGTTAGTGGGCAGGGGTTAAGGGGGCAGTGCCCCTGAAAGGTAAACAATTTACCTTAACTCATTGTATGAGTTGCTAATAAAAAACCCTAATATACTGTAACATTTACAGTTTTATTATTTATTCATAATAAACTATCTAACATTTAAACAAGCCGCCAGTGATCAATCAAATTGAGAAAATATATTTACTATTTTATTTAATCATATTTATAAAATATTTCTATTCAAATTCTATTCAAACAGTAAATATGTTCAACCAATTTAACATATATTATTAACATTTAATCATGTTTAATTGTGACAGACATTAATCAAATTAATGTATATAATCTGTTTTCAATATTGATTAATTAATTCGCCCAAAATCAAAGTTGTTCATATAAAATTTTGAAAACACCTTTTCAAATCATATAACACAGATCATGTATATATCACATATATATGCCTAGAATAATAAAATTAATTTAATCGAATTACAAGTGGCTATGATACCACTGTTGGTTTTTGGTTTATAAACAAGCAATAGAAACAAAAATTTTAATCATTCAAAACCCTTATAGGATCCATGTAATTTGGTTAAATTAACAAATTGGTTCCAGAATCTCACTAAGACGATCATAAGGTGAGAATGTCAGAAGGATGAGAGGGGATTCACTCCGGTGACACCCTACCTCAAGTTTTTATATTTTCTATCGAATTTAAAACATTGCTATTAGAGCCACGTCCTCTAACAGAATCCCCACGAATAGGATGCCCAAAGCGGTGCTGGTGTGCTAGCACCTTTCTCACAATTTTCTCTATATAATTTTCTTTTCTCAAAAGAATGAAAATATGAATGAATATATCAATAGAAAGCCCTACAGAAAAAGATGTATATATATATATATATATACACACACACAAACATCATTTAGGGTTTTACTAACCAAAACAGTTTTGGCATATAAATATTCACTTTCCTATAAAAGGATTTTATTTATATATATATACCAAAAATGATTTTTGATATATATATATATATATATATACAATTTCTTTTTAAAAGGATTCAATTCAAATTTAAATTCAATTATGGTAATTATTATCATATATATATATGCAAAGAGAGAAAACTACCTTATTGGGAAGATATACCCAATATCCGTTTTAGGCCTTGTTTTAAGTGTATGACCCTGTAGGTTCACCCAACGTTGGTAGTGGGACTGAAATCTCATTTCTAACCCATAAATCATAAGTGGTCTCTAGCAAGATATTATGACTACCCAAGTCATGTGAAGGTCGGTAATCTGACAAAACCTATTCCATAATAAATATTACAGTCCTTTTGTCACATGACATCTTCGATTGAAGATAATGTATGGTTTATGTCATCCTTATATAATTCAATCATATTATTTCTCAATCTTTTGTAGACTAAAATTGATAACCCCTTATTAATTAATTTCAGCACGGCCATGCATTTTCATTCAGTCTAACTTATCGAGGGGCCTGTAGATATCTTTCTTATAATCAGTGAGGGACACATTTCTTTTTGATCACTCATATTCCTCTCGTGATTCATTCTATATCCAACAATAATATATTATATCATCCTGTTAATGACAACATTAGAATGTGTCAAAATATAGAATTCATTATGTAGGACTCTATGATGATCTCAGGTCAGAGGACTAAAATAATATCATTGTGATAAGAATAACTTATGGCAATTGTCCATGCAGTATTCTCATAGGTGGTCAATCCAGTACATCCTATGTACCTATAATTTAAGTTAGAGCATCATATACATGATCAGTAAAATATGATCATAAGTCAACCTCTTACTAGTCTTCATTCATTATTTTTCTATACTAATAATCGACCAGGGACGATTTAGGATATAATTCAATTTTCATCTAAGAGTTTTACTATCAAGTCATACACTTATTGATCTTAGACAAAATTAACTATTCATGAAATTTAAGAGAGTCAAAATGATAAAAAAATGCTTCTTTAACACAATTGGCTTAAGGCACATCACTATCACTAGTATTTCATTTCATAAAACAATTTTCCTCATTATCATACCGATCACACTAATTTTTAGATGGCCCACTCATATTTTCCACTTGGCATCTCAATTCATGCCAAAACTCATACCTTGGTGCTCATCATAGTGTTTAATAAAACTTTAGAAAGTGTTCTAATTTTATCTAAAGCACCACAATAGTTAGATATATTCGCATTAGTTTTAGAGCATTGCACCATATGCACAAGTAGATATCAGCGTGGCTAGTACTATCACCACACTAAAGATTATTATAGTTATTCTTCAATAATGTGTTGGCTTAGCCTCTAGAGGCTGCGCCCGTATGACCTAAAGAAAATGTCATAATTAAGCCCTTATCGTATTCATATTGCTCACACAGAGCCAAATTACATTTCCATCACTTCCTCTTGAATGTTGTATCCTATGTACGGTCTTATATCTCATTAGATAAGGTGAACAATTGTGTCCCGGGCACATTATGCTAATTCACGGAATCCTGCATGTCTCCAATATGGACTTACTATCTCTTGGTGCCATATGTGCTTGTGCTTATTATTATATCATTCTTTAAAAGTTGTCATGCATTTTTGTATTGTGTTCTATTCCAATTTGCCTTTTTTTCCACATTCATTTCATAATGTTTTGCAATTGTCATTTTAGTAATTCATCAACATCGTTATCATTTGAGCATTCATGTTGTAGGTTTTTGAAAGCATTCTCAATCTTGGTATATATATATATACACACACACATACATACCTTGAAACTTAATTACATATATTGTTAAAAAACATGCATCATTTAGTCTATTTTTGTTTGTATTTAATAAATTAAATGTTTATGTGAGTGTATACATGTTTCTGGTTGAGGTTAGGTTGCAAAACTTTATGTTTAAGCTCATTTAGCTGTAGAGATAAGCTATAGTGGTGCCTTTTTAGCTCAAAGGTGCTGCATTATTACACTGAGGCACCTCCTCAGTGCAGAGGTGTTGCCTCATTGTACTGAGTTACCTCCTCAGTGCAGAGGCGTCACTTGGCCTAAGTGATATGTAGAGGCACTTGCAGCGTTTTGGACTCTATTTTGCCTTGTTTTAAACTCTGTTTTCATTACAATTCATTTTAGACCTTCATATCACCAATTCATAGGCTTAAAACATCCTTTTAAACTTGTTTAAACTTTCATTTACTAATTTTCACGCTTAAACTCATCCACAATTAAAATTTATAATGGTTCTTTACTTTATCTTAACATAATCTGTAAATTTCAAACTTGAATAAGTTTTTTTGATTAATTTCAATAGTGTTAGAGCCATAACAGAAGCAATAGACACACACAAACAATCACAAACAATAGCAATAAAAGAAATAAATAGAGTAAACATAAGGATTTATGTGGAAAAACCTAAGATGGGGAAAAACCACAAGCAGAGGTAGAGAGATTTTCCTATGTATGTAAAAGAGCATATAAAGGAGTGTTAGGGCGACTAACAATGAAGAATAAACTAGATGCCTTAACCCTAAATTGATACAAGTCTCATTTATAGCTTCAGTGGAGAGAAAATAGGAGAAAAAATAGCCTTCGAATAATTTGGATGACCTTGTGCACTACACAAGTGTGTTTCGCCCCGTATAGCCTTATGGAGTAAAAATGGGGTTCAAACATGACGTGGAACACGCCCGTGTTCCCACCCATGTACCTTTCTGGACAAATTAACAGGTTCTAATATGGTTACCAACACACCCGTGTCTCTGCCCGTGTACTTCACTGGATAAAATGGTAGCCTTGGACATACCTTGAGACACGTAGGGGTGTGCACAGTCGGTTTCAGTTCAAAATTGAACCAAACTAGAAAAATGACTAATTGAACCTACTGAAAATTCATAACCGAATCGAGATAGACTAAAAATCGAGCCGAACCGAACCAACTCAGTTCGGTCAATTTTTCAGTTAATTAATTTTATTTTTTAAATAATTTTTTTTATTTTATAATTTTTTAAAGTGTATTATTTAATTATATAACTAAAAAATATTTTTTATTTATAATTTTAATATTTATGTATAATTTTTTTTAATTAATATATTTTATTTAATATTTTATAATATATACATATATATATGAATATCGGTCAGTTTGTTTTTTTCAAATTTTTAAACTTAAAACTGAAACCGAACTGACTAACCAAATTTTTTAGAATCGAAAATAGAAATCAAACCGAGCATATATAACTGAATCGAACCAATTGGTTCAGTTTAGTTTTGTTCGGTTAATCAATTTTTGGTTTTTTCTGCACACTCCTAGACACACTCCCGTGTCTTAAGCCATGTCTGTCTTCAATATGTAAAACATGACCAAAAGTGCCTAAAACGTAAAACTAACGAATCTCTTATCAAAATTTATATCACAAGCACAATAATCTCCACCTTGACATGAATTTCGAAGTATCAATTCAAAACTAAAAACACTTCACAATGCAAACAACAACATAAACTCTACCTTTTCCAACATGCCCCTACGAGCACAACTCAAGGAGAATGTGAAAGACCAATTAAGTCAAAGAAATGCACAAACTTGGAAAAAGTAAATGATTTAGTTAGCATGTCAGTAGGATTATCATGAGTACTGACCTTCTCTACAACCACATCACCCCTTGCAATAACTTCTCGTACAAAGTGATAGCGAACATCAATGTGCTTAGTCCTCTCATAGAACATCTAGTCTTTGGTAAGGTAAATAACACTCTGACTATCACAATATAATGCCATGAGCTTCAAATCAGCACAAAACTCTCAAAATAATCCCTTCAACTAAATGGCCTCCTTGACAGCTTTAGTAATGGCCATATACTCAGCCTCCATGATAGACAACGCAACTGAAGGTTGCAATGTTGCCTTCCAACTAATAGCACAACCTCTAATGCTAAACACATAACCAGTCAACGATCTCCTTTTTTCAAGATCACTAGTAAAATCCGAATCCACATAGCCAACAACCCTATCTCTACATTTCCCAAAATGTAAACATACTCCTGAAGAGCCATGCAGGTAGCGAAGGATCCATTTAATTGCTTTCTAATGCTCTTTCCCCAGATTAGCCATGTATCTACTAACTGAACTCACGACATGTGACAAATCTAGAAGTATATAAAACATAGCATATATTAGGGAACCAACCATACTAAAGTAAGGGACTCGAGTCATATACTTGATCTCATCATCTAACTGTAGACATAACAAAGCTGAAAACTTAAAATGTAAAGCCAACAAAGTACTTACAGGTTTACAATTGTACATATTAAACCTTCACAAAACCTTCTCAATATACCCCTCTGATAAGATACAATAAGCCAGCCTTTCTATCTCTCATAATTTCCATACCAAAGATATTCTTTGCTTTACCTAAATCCTTCATCTCAAATTTGACACTCAACTGAGATTTGACCTTCCCAATTTCTTTTTTATCTCTAGCTGCAATCAATATATCATCAATATAGAGAAGAAGATACACAAAAGACCTATCACGATTCTTCTTAAAATAGACACAATTATCATAGTTACAATGCCTAAATTCTTGTGAAGTCATGAAAGCATCAAATCTCTTATAACACTGCCTTGGAGATTGCTTCAACCTATAGAGATATTTCTTTAATAAACACACATGGTTTTCCTTTTCTGAAGTAATAAAACCCTCTAGCTGGTGTATATAGATATCCTCCTCAAGATCTTCATGTAAGAATTCCATTTTGACATCTAATTGCTCCAACTCAAAATTATACCTACCAACAATCCCAAGTAAAGCTCGAATAGAGCTATGTTTTATAATATAAGAGAACACATCAGTGAAGTCCAAACCCAGAATCTAACTATAGCTTTTAATAATAAGTCTTGCATTGTATCTAGCATCATCAATACTCGGAATGCCTTTTTTCTTCTTGAACACCCACTTACATGAAGGAAAGTATGATTGTGTAGCAATAAAAATGCGGAATTTAAAATTTTTCATTGCATGCAACATTTGCATCAAACACTAAACACTTCCAAGCCCATAGATCTTATCACATGCACTCTTACATAGCTAAACATGCACCAAGGACAACATGGCATCAACAAATCAACCAA
>CATIWO010209737.1:0-10260 GCA_949673435.1 Macaranga tanarius
ACCATGACATCGCAGATGCGGTAATAGAATCAAATGCCAAACAAGTGGTTCAGGCAATCCATGAAAAACATGATATTATCAACTGGGAATATGCATCAGTGATTGAGGAAATCCAAGTGTTATTGACAGCAGTAATACACAGGAGCTTGATTATTAAATTTGTCCATAAACAAGCCAATACAGTAGCAGATTGGCTCTCTAAGTGTGATAGTTTAATCTCCAATATGAATTTGCTGTGTACTACAAATAGTGTGTAAGGCAGGATGTCATGTATGCTGTTGTATCCCATCAATGATATCTCCAGATTTATGTTTTTGACCAAAAAAAAAAAATTGGTGAAGCCCATTAAGCATGATAGTGTTTCCAAATAATAAATTCCTTATATGTTAAGAATAAATTTTTGGGATAAATACAAAAAGTAGCATATGGTTAAATTTTTTTCACTTAAAGAATTGTATTATTATTTTTATAACATTTAAGAGTTTATAGTTTAATTATACTTATATTTTAGTACCTTACTCAGTAATATTATTAAAAATATATGATATAATGTTAAAATAATCTGAATATTTAATATTAAAATTATTTACTAAATAGTATTTTATTAAACTAACTAAAATAAAGTTACAAAAAATAAAAATAAAATATAATTTTAATTTTATTATGAATAAAAAGAAATAAATTTTAAAATAAATTTATAATATTTTTAAAAGTATCTAAATAGTTATATGGGATAATTACTATTATCCCCCTGAGTTTAGATCATAATTACTAATCTATCTCTCTATTTTGAAAAATAATTAAAAACCCCCCTCAGTTTTACTTCCATCGAACTATTTCCCCCTTCCGTTAAAAAGAAGAATTAAATGACATAAAAAGACATATTTATCCTCAATATATTATTAAATTTGTAATACTATACCATATTTAATTATTTTTTTTAAAAAAAAATTCATTCACTTTTTTCAATTTTATACTATTATACTATTATAAATTATAAAAATAACTTAAATTAAATTAAATTATAAATTATAAATTTAACAAAAAAAATTTCTATAAAATGAAAAATATATTTACGCTCAATATTTTGTTAAATTTGTAGTATTATACAATACTTAAGTAACTTCTTTTTCACTATTAATAGATTATAAAATAATAAAAAAAAATCAAGTAATGGCTAAATTAAATTAAAAAATTATAATTTCAACAAAAAAAATTTTCCATTAAAAATAAAAAAGTATAAAGATACATGTTTATTCTCATTATTTGATGAAATCCATAATATTATACCATACTTAGTTTATTATTTTCTTTTTTCTTAAAAATCATTTAGTTTCTTACACTATTATAATATAGAAAATAATAAAAAATTTAAAATTATTTTTAATTGAATTAAAAAGTACAATTATATCGGAACACCTAATTATATAGGTATTTGCATTTTATTTCTAAGAATATTTGTAAATTTTAGTTTTAATTAAATTACGTTTAATTTTGTAAATGTGAAGGGTATTTTTGAAATTTTTATAATTATTTGGCATATTGACCTTTGACTAACAGTATATTCCAATAATATTCTCAAACTTTTTAATGGAGGTGGGAAATAGTTTCATGAAACTAAAACTGAATGAATTTTTAATTATTTTTAAAAAGAGAGGGATCAAATAGTAATTATGGTCTAACCTCAGAGGTAATAGTAATTATCCCAAGTTATATTGATGTTAAATCACATTTTAAACATTTTAATTGGTGAAAAATAGTGTTATATTAAAATTTTATTATAAAATAATGACAATATTAGTTAAATAGATATTAAAGTGTTAGAAAATAAAATCATATACCTTTAAAATGTCACCAAAAAACCACACTTTTAAGTGAAAATGCATCTAATCCCATGATATTTTTTTTGTACTTATCCCTAAATTTTAAATGAGGAAAATGTATGTGTTAGTGGTGTAAGTTTTGTTAATAGCTTGTAGAGGGACAAAAATTGGAGATTTAAAATCAAATTTTCCATTAGTATCTGAAAAGATATAATCTAAAATCCTAGGCACTGATGTTTTCTCTCAATTTTTTTTTTTAAAAAAAATAGGCTTCTATTCTCTTTCATAAAACTATTTGCTGGTTGCTCTCTTGATAATCACTTGTTGAAAGTTTATAAAAAAATTTTATTCTTCTTGCTCTGTTGTATGTGTTTCTATCACTATTTGTTTCTGTATATCTTTATTTTGTTTCAGTATTCTTAATTTTCTAATTTTTATCTCTCTTGGGAATGGATTTGTTTATTTCAAAGTTTTAAAGTTCTCCTTTCTATATTTTTTAAAAAAAAGTTTATTGTGCTATATTTTAACATCAATTCTCTTAAGTTTTTATATGGAGATTGTTAATCCTTCGATTTTGGATCTCCCTTGTGGAAGATGGTTTGTGGTTGATTTGGGACTCTAACATAATCTTCGCTAATAGTTTATTTGTCAAAGTCTTTGATACGGTCTATCTGATATTCAAATTGATTTTTAGACATCTATCATTTTCTCTAATGATCTAAGTGAGTATACTACAACCATCAGTTTGCAAAAGTTGTTGAAATTTATTACATTGGGTTAATTGTCTATTTGGTCACCAAACTTTAGTTATTTTTTCAAAATTGTCACAAAACTTCAATTTATGACTTTTTGGTTACCAAAGTTTTATTTTAGTTTCAGACGTAGTTTTTCTTAAAAAATTTTACCCTTAAATTATGTTAAATAACCATTTTAATTCAAATTTAAAATATTTTACAAATAAGTCTATATTTTTTACACATTTATAGAAAATAAGGAAATATTTAAAATTTATCTCTTTTTTTAATAGCATCTACCCTTTAATTCATCAGTTTGTCTACTTCAATGGCTAAAACTTGTCTCTCATATGGTGAATCACCAAGTATTCATTTAGCATGAAATTACTCAACGAGTTAGTTCACTTTATTTTGTACATTATTGAATGAAGTCAATACTAATGGATTATTGGAATTTAAACTTTCTGTTTTATTTTCCATCAAGCTTTTGTGTTTAAATTAGGAGCAAAAGATTCACTCCTTAAGATAAATTTCAAATATTTCCTTATTTTCTATAAATTTAATAAGAATATGAATTTATTTGTAAAATATCTTTAAATTTGGACTAAAATAGTTATTCAATATAATTCAAGGATCAAAATTTTTAAAAAGAACCACACATAAACTAAAATAAAACTTTAGTAATCAAAAAGTCATAAATTAAAATTTTGAAATAAATTTGAAATTACACATAAAGTTTAGTAACCATTAGAACAATTTACCCTTATTACAGCCTAATTAATTATTAATTTTTCGACTCAATCTATAGTTTTTTCATATATACTTTTGAATTTTCTGCATTATCGTATGTCAATGTATTTGGGAATTTTCATCCTTTATGTGGATGAAATTTTATATTTAGTAATTGTGTGTTTGTATTCCATTTCTTAAGTAGTGTTATGTGCAGCTATATAAGTTTCAATGCTTCATTTTGTACAGCTATGGCTCTTGTTATTCTTGTAAATTCGTACTTGTATTTTATTTAATGAAGTATTTCTTTTATTGTTTAGAAAAGAGAGGTATAATTCCATCACATGACTCTAATGGTTCGGAACCAAGTATTCATAAATAATGAATTAAAGTAATATTATAATTTTGGAAAAATTATTGCTTGGTGTAATATATCTCATCAACCACCAAGTGACACTACAAAATAAAAGATGTTTGTAAAGGACCATTATGTCACCAATTCTAATTAACGATGACATAACAACAAATAATTGGCTGAGATAGTTTCTTTTGTCGCAATATTATATAGTATGAACTTAGAAAAATAAATAATTATAGTTTGGCATTTTTATCCATTTTTTTTCACTTATACTCATAAGTCATTTAATCATTTACTTTGTTTTTTTTTTTTTATCTAAACCATTAATATTCAGAGTGTATTAAATTCTGACTAATCCAATTCGACTCAGGTTGGACCATATGGGTGACAAAGGTCTCCCAACAATTATTTAACATGATTGTATACACCATAGCTCGATTCAAAACTCTACTTAAGCAAGAACAACCCTTTATCAGCTAATTCCAATGATTATTGGTATAAATTATTTAATTATTTAGTGTAAACAAATGATTTTATTTTCCTTCTTGCATGAATTCATTCAAATATAGCAATGATAATAAGAGACACCTCAAGAAAGCACTAAAACTTGCAAATTGCAAATGACAATAATTGTTAAAATAATGACAAAAAGGGCAAAAGAAGAAGAAGAGGCAATAAAGAAAATATAGAAGAGGATGAGAAGAGCCAAAAAAAGATTAAAAAAAATATTTTGATATACCTCGGTTACTTTTGCAAGTGTTTGTACTTTCCTCTCTTAGATCTAGGGCAACTTTTCCAAAACTAAAAAGAGTTTGGGGTTATTAGTAAAAACAATTGATTTTGAAAATAATTGCGCTTTGAACAAATATCCGGGAGGCAAATTGAAACTTAAGCCATTTTATTTGTTTCGGTTGCAAAATGGCAACTTGCTATTGGTTGTGTTTTAGCTTGTTAGGTTCGCCTGCCACCCAATCACAGAGAGGTAACATCATGTTACTGGTGAAAGGGGAACACGACATTGACATGTACACTTAGACCTCCCTGATAAACGAGTGAGATTTTTTCGAATGGTTATTTGACTAAAAAATATGATTTCAAATTGAAACGGATAGAATTTGGAACAAAAAGAAGAAAATATAGTTAAATACACGTGATTTATTATTTTATTATTAGGGATCTATAATTTTCTTTTTGCCATATTTAAGTATTTTATAATTTTAATATTTCATTATTTTAGAATTTGAAGTTCGTAAATTGTAATATCTACTATAATATTTAAAATTTAAAATTTTTATGTTATTTGACAGAAGACAAAAAGACAAATATATTAATAATGATTTTAAATGATAAAAATGATAAATAAAAGACAAATATAAAATAATATCATTCATATTTTTACATGATAAAATTATTATAACCATTATTAGGGGTGTGCAGAAAAATTTGGTTCGGTTATATATAGGTTCCGTTTCATTTTTTATTCCAAAAAATTCAGTTAGTCGTTTCGGTTTCGGTTTTGAGTTTGAAAAACTGAAAAAAACCGAACCGATCGATTTATATATATATATATATATATATATATATAATATTAATTAGTAAAAAATGTACATAAATATTAAAATTATAAATACAAAATATTTTTTAATATATAATTAAAGAATACACTTTAAAAAATTATAAAATAATTAATAAAAAATAAAAATTTTATTTAAAAAATAAATTTAATCAACCAAAAAACCAACCGAACCGAGTTAGTTCGATTCGGCTCGAGTTTAGTCTATATGATCTGTTCGATTATGAATTTTTAGAAAATTTAGTTAGTTAGTTTTTACCGGTGTGTTCGGTTACCGTGCACAACAACGTTACTTTAAATCAAAGTTACGGGAAGTTGGTTAAAATTACTTATTATTGAAGAAAAAGAACACTCATAAGATATGATAGTTATGAAGCGTCTAAAAAAAATCAGAAATTTTTGATAATAAAATATTTAAACCACATAATATTTATTTATATTTTTCCTAGAAAGATAACGCATAGACAAATAACAAAGACCAGGGATTAAATGGTTGGACTGGATGGACTACGTTCACACAAACAAAGCCATAATCAATAGCATTTCTTGCATTATTTAATTTGAATGGGTGCAAGTATTGCAAGTGACTCTTATGTACAATGAAATGGCAACTAAGATTACTCAATCAAATAGGTTGGATTTTGATTCATCGATCCACAATCATAAAAACGATAATTTCTTGATATCAGATTATCTTCATACATATGATTTGGATATCACTATGTGTCAGTTATGAAGGTGATTAATTAAGGGATAACCAATTACTAGTATTCTGAGAGAAGAAGAATGTGGGCTGCACTGCACTTGCCCATGAAACTCAATTATTGTTTGAAGCTCTCTCCCACATGGGGAAGTGGTGAATGTGGTACTTTTGAGGGGCCAACCAATAAAATTTGCAGTGTAGAAAACAAGTTTTCACATTATCATGTTTATCATCCACTAGCCAAAGAGGTCGTGTATGTGTTCTGAAAGATGGGCTTATCTGGGTCATTAATCGTGCAGGCATGTAGGGTTAATGAAGTGTCTTTTCGACTGTGTTCAATGCTTGAGAAATTTCAGGTCCTTTTTTTTTTTTTGTTTTATCCCATTCCCATCCATAATGCGGGACTTGAGTCCATAATGCTACTTGCAATTTTAGGGCTTTTGTACTTGAGTTCATCCATTCTTCCTCTTTCTACTACTTGCATAATCTTGTCTCTTTGTTACTTGCCATTTCACAAGTCTCCTTAAATAGATGAGCATCTTTTTTCTTTCTTGTTTTTTTTTTTTGTTGGGATTTTCTTAAAAATTGTCTGCACTCTACTCACATGATTCAACTTTTAGATTTTTATCTTTAAACTGTTTGGAGGCCCATTATTGCCTAAACAGTGAATGACTTTTTTCATATGTTTTTTTGAGCATACTTTTTTCATATGTAGAACCTGTACAATGTCATTTATGGCATGCAAACAAACTTTTTCTACTGTGTTCATGAAATTTTCCATATATTGATATATCTCTTGCCCAGAAGCCTACAAAACCAATAATCTTAATTCTATTTGGCTATTTTAATCAACATCTTTGGAAATTAACAAAGTAAATCTTTTTAGTTTTTTCTTCAATATTGTTACACATTTCCATTTTCTTTTGCTCAGAGTTAGTGTGTGCGTGTGTAATGAGCTAAAAGAGACAAAAGAAATGAAAACACGATCTCTTCCAATTAGTAGTGAATGGAATTAAATGAAACATAAAACAAACATAAAATAAATCACAAAGGACCCCTTGAACTTTGAGAAAATAAAAAGACCTGCTGAGTCTCTCTGCATTTGATGAACATGGTATGATTTCCAGAGATTAAACAGTTCTTTACCAAATAAATATATAAAATAAAAATTCAAGTGCGACTCAGTTTGACGTTTAAAGAATTCAAAAGGTAGACGCAAAGAGTTTTTTATTTTTTTATTGTTTGTTTAAATGTAAGTAGTGAGAGTTAATATCAAAAGATTAGACTATCTTTAAGGAACTCTTGTAAACTCTTTACTATGAATCGTTAATTTAAAAAATACAAGGATAATTAATTTTTATTCTTTAAATTTAAGATAAAGAGTTGGATTGACTATGTATGTTTAAGGAGTCAAAACCCAATATTTATTCTACTCTAGATCAATAACAAAAACTTGTGAGCATAATTCTGCAAGTGCATGTATCGTATTAAGAAATATTGCTGTAATATTAGTTGACTTTCCTTAGTTAGCATATGTTGTAATCCCTCTAACATGGGAGAATCAAGCTAGAAATTAGCTCTAATTTATCTCCTACATAGTCTTGTACACAGCTATATATACTTTGTAATATTGCTGTTAGCAATATACAGAAAAACTTCATTCTATTATTCTCTCTTCAAATACCTTATTCTTGTCATGGTATCAGAGCCACAATTCTGTTGCCTAATCATTCTCTTTAGCAAACCAACAAATGGCTCTTGAAAAAACTTCATCTACAATAACCAATCCGAACGCTAGGAACATGACTCCTACCATAGACCCATCAAACTCATATTATATCCATCCATCAGATCACTTTGGAAATATACTTGTCCCAACAAAATTGAATGGTTCAAATTATTCTTTATGGAGTAAGTCAATAATTCATATACTCACAGCCAAAAACAAAATTGACTTTATTGATGGATCGATTCAACCACCTTAAGCAATTGAAAAACCAGCAGAATATGCCATATGGAAACAATGCAATAGTCTGATTTTATCATGGCTAACTCACGATGCAGAACCTGATCTAGCTAGAGGAGTTGTTCACGCCAAGTCAGCCCAACAAGTTTGGGAAGATTTCAAAGATCAATTTTCGCAGAAGAATGCACCAACCATATATTGGAATCGAAAATCTTTGGCCTCTTTCTCACAAGGTACCATGACGGTTTCGATATACTTTACAAAAATTAAAGGCCTTTGGGATGAACTGGAGACTTATCAAACACTTCCTCCCTGCAATCAAATGAAAGCACATAATGATTAGGGGTGTAATCGAGCCGAGCTGAGCCGAGCTTTGGCATGCTCGGGCTTGGCTCGGCCTAAAGGATTATGTTCGAGCTCGGAAGAAATTTGAGAAATTTTGTTCGAGCTCGGATCAAGTAGAACTCGAGCTTGCTCGGATCAAGTAGAACTCGAGCTTGCTCGCGAACAGAGCTCGATAAGGTGTTCATTTGTTCGTTCGGATTAAAGCTCGTTAAGATGTTCGTTTATTTGCCCGGATTGAAGCTCATTAGAGCGCTCATTTATGAGCTCGTTAGACTCGTTCGAGGGCTCGTTCGTGAGCTCGTTTGTACCTAAAAAAGGGCAATATGCAAAATAAATGTATCAACAATTCACTTAAATATATTTCTCTTACACAAGACTACAAAAATTATATTTAACCTACATAAAAAGCACAAAAAAAATATACTCAACCGTCATAAAAAATAATATATTTAACCTAGATAAAATTACAAAATTATATGCAATCTGCATTAAAACCACAAAATTTCAATTATCCAATACCTAATCATCCATAGCCAAATACTATAGAAATCCAAAGCAAATATTAGTCATTAATATTACAGTAATCCAACAAGTAAAAAATGACAATAATCCAAATCAATATTACAGCAGCTTCATAATGAAAATGGCAGCTCCAATTAGCAATACATAATCCAAATCAATACATAATGAAAATGACAGCTTCAACACTAAAAAATGACAACTCCAATTTATTTCATTGCAGATCATCTTCTGAAGCCATATATGTTACTTTTGCCCACTATCTTTAGCAGCACACGAGGCCTTTCTAGATCGAAACCAACAATTTCATTGGCAGCTGTACTTCCTGCAAAACTAGCATGACATTATTAAGTTATATGATGCTAATCTAATATTCTGAAATCCTAACATTTAACAAAGCCACCAACATATTTCATCCAGTTCACAGAAGCTGATAAGAGGCATAAATTAATATTTTGAAAAACAAATATATTCATACTTACGTAAACATTGCAATTTCTCTAATTTTTACACCACAATTAGAAATATATGATAGCCAGAATGCTGATAATTTAAATGGGCAGAAGACACTCATAATTTAAATGGGCACCTCAGCTTCTTACCTTTCACAGAACATCTCTGAGAAATTATTAAGACAATCAATGCACCAAAAAAGCATGCTCCAAGGGAATGCATGGCCTAACTATCCCTGGCACCAGAAACACAATTAAATTAGAAATTTATATCATCAGAAACTCAATTATAGAAGATTTCTCCTCATACCCAAAAATTCAAAGTTCAAAGCAATTACCAAATCCCACTTCATTGGATCACTACATCTAAAGTAAGACCGTTATTTATAAACACAAGCATGCATACAATAAAATTAATCAAAAAACATTTTCAAATTCTTACCAGAAAATGCATCTCTTTTTGGCAGTTAGTTGCATAATTAATGTCCCATGATCTAATTCACTAACATTAATAAAATCAGACTTTCAAAAATATATATATATATTTCACATCTTCTTTTGATTGCCACCTATTAAACAAACGTATCTCAGAAAAAATTTCCAGGTTCATAATCGATCAATGTTTACCATCTTTCAATCAGCAGGTAAACAACCAAAACACTAGCCAATTATCAGTTAATAAAAATAGAATCAGACATGCTGACATCTAAAAAAACCCATCGTCAGACGAATTAAGTACTTGAGGGATTTGAAACTAAAATTATAAATTGTGAAATAGGAGAGAGGAAGTGTGGATCTGACCTCGAAAGAGCAACAATAGCTGAAGAATGAGTGCCTTCTTCAAGCAAATGCCACTTCCTTAAAGCTTTCCTCACAATCACAGTTTGGACTTTGGTCTTTGGTCTGAGCTTGACGCAAGTGCGAGAAATCAGTATGAAATGGGTTTAACTAAAGATATGGAAATGGTGACAGACAAACTCACCCACAAAAGTACTGACTGTCGTAACAAGAATTTTACTAAAGAGGAGCTAACCACGGGAGAGGTTATAATGGTGATG
>CATIWO010209738.1:0-15487 GCA_949673435.1 Macaranga tanarius
GTTTTAATTTGTACGTGATTTAAATAGTGTTACTAGTTGTTTATATAACCTTATAAGCTCATTAAGCATGACAATCAATTAAGGAAGTGATTACTGTAGATAATTATGTATTAATGGTTGTATGAAGGATGAGGTGTGTCACTTATAATTTAAAAATAGTATATAGAATTTACTTTTAATAAATGATGTACTAAAATAAAAAATTATATTTAAATTGGTTTGTAATTACTAAAAATAGAAAAATTAATGTTAAAATTGTTAAAAATACTACAAAAAAATTAATTTATTAAAATATAATAAAATAATATATTTTAAAATTTTAATTTATATTGATTAATTATAATTTAAAAGTAATATATGAAATATTTTTAGAAGAGAAAGATATTAAAGTTAAAAATATTTAAGTCATATTAATGTTTTAATTTAAATTTATTTTATAAAAAAAAAAGTCCAATAATAAAAAGATCACGATGCGAAGCACTTGTATACTAGTGTTATACTAGTGTTCATAAAAGACACTTGGAAGTGTCAAATTGTGCTTACAAATTGTCCAGTCATACTCCATTCAAAAAGTCAGCTGTAGAGCTGCCCAGTTTTAACTTCACAGAAATCTGTTACTAAAAGAAACTTGTCACGGATTTCAATTTAGAAGCACTTCTCAGCCGGCTCAAATCGCATCCCAGCAATGCTAGATAACTCGGATCGGTTGGAGCCTCTGGAAGTTTTGACCTTTGGATTCAAACTATTGTATCAATCAAGACAGAAATGGGTGCTATTTTCCACCATAATATTCCATAATAAAACAGTTCTTTATTGATGAAAAGTTGGCAGCATAAGCGAACACAACGATTGATCAAAGAGAGATTCAGACAACGATCGTAAATTAAATGGTAAGCATTAGAATTCGTGGTAAATTAAGCATTGTTTTTCTGAATTAAATAATATAAACGCATAATATACAAATTGATACATGATCACACAATATGAGGGTGTGAGAAGGTAAGAGGGCGGCTCTGGCTTGCCCACTATAAATACAGCCAGATATGAGAAAGGGACGGGAGAGGAAATCAACCCATTGGAGAGAATATTCAGGGATGGCTATGTTCAGTTCTCTTTGACCTCGCTGAAATTTTTTGTCTCTTTGCTGGTTAAAAATCAGTTGAACTTCTTCATAGTTTGATCTTTAGTTGCCAGAGGCAGCAGCAGCTAAATAAAATGAAATCTGTCTCCCTGATCAATGTGATGACAAGCTAAACAACCTCGCACCAGAGATTCAAAAAATATTCATACGTAGCAGTCTTGTCATAACTTTGAGTGTATTCTCCATGGGCAACCACCTTCAAATGCCTGCTCTAAAACATCTTCCATCCGCTTAGCTAGTAGAATCTGCAAAAATAAAGGAACATAGTAAATAAAGTTGTGGCTGATGATGGTACAGATCTTATGTTACAAATAACACCCTAGTTGAGCATCGAAGAAAAAGAAAAAAAAGAACTGTATAGGAACACATGCAAGGATCCAAATATAATGCAACAAATGAAATTTCAATCAAGTCAATCTTTTTCCTCTGCTTATCTGATTGTTGGAGGCAGTGGGATATGTTCTAAGAATAGGTCTTCGTTGGCGAATATGGCTTCCAATCAGCTACAAAAACTCAATTAAATTTCAAGAAAAGATTTGCATTGATTATATGAGACCAAGTGGATCAAAATTGATCAAGTTTGTTTCGCAGAAAAGTAACGAGTATAACAATTCTAGCCCAAAGTTATTATTCAAACTACGAACGACCGGGTGTAAATGGAATTATAGATAAAAGAATAAATTTGTGATGGGGCACGATATTAATTCTGTCCTACATCAATTTGACATTACAGTTCACATCATAGCATATTATAGTTCATAAATTAAATGGGAAGCATTTGCCATGATTGGAACTTAATCACCTCAAGACTTCCAAGCACAGCTGCGGGTACTTCGACCAAGTCCTTCAAATTTCTCTCCGGTAATATGACTCTCTTGATACCGTATCGGTGTGCCGCCAATATCTGCAAGAAAATACAATTAAAAAACACACATTAAAGGCATTCCATTTTCTATGAATCAAGATGGGTAGTTTAGTGGCTAAATTTCACAGATACGACAGTGATTCTAAGAAAATAAAGCAGTTCATATTTTTGAGGAAGCACAATATGCTCATTAAAATAAGCAACAAGCATACTCCCGTCATCAAACTGACTAGAGACTAATCAATGCAACAATACAAGCCACAAATTCAGGCATCCCGAGCATAGAAACAAATGCATAGCAAAATGACAACAAATGGAGCCCAAAGCTACAGCACATAAATTTCTATTCCACTCATCTCATTTCACTAGAAATTAAGCTTGTTAGAGATGTTACAGAACTCCCACGGACGTGTAGTCATATTTCAAACCATAGGTGTCAAACTGTGAATCAAAGCCTCATTTTATTTATGAATTGAGATTCTAACTGAATTACAAGATTCAGTACAAATTCACATAAAAAATATAGCATACAGCAATACAACAATAAACAAAATATAATATATTATATAGATAGAGGATCATATAGCCAATAGAATGCATTAGACTACAAAGAACACAGGCATGTCAATGACCTACCACGATAAAAAAAACTTCTAAAATTAATGCTTACGTAAATTAAATACGCATTGCAAGGTATATCTCAGATCAGAATATTTTTTTTCTATAATTATTAAAGAAGTTCTCTGTTTATGTTAGCATCCATGTACAAAATTTTCTTGAGGAACAATTTAGAGCCCTAAATTGCTGTTGAATTCTGTAGGATTGATACTGAATCAATTGATTCATATCAATTCATCTGATGACTATCAATTTGTTTGATTTAGCCACAACTCAAGTATATTTTGCATTCAATCAATAGATTCTGGTAGCTAAGGTAGGGACTCAAATTGACAGGATGGTTATTATCAAATATGCAAGAAAATATTCATCAATATTAATAACTTGAGTTAGAAGAAATTTTTTTTAAAAAAGGACAACCATCTGGACATTTCTTATTACTAAATTCAATTTAATTTTGAAGATAAATTCAATCCAACACAAACATCATGTGTAGAACACCATATAATCAAGATAAACAACTTACAGTACAATTGCAAAAATGTTTAAACATGAATGGAGTTCCAAAGGCTAAAGGGAATTATTAAAAATTTTAATGATTCAACTTCATAAAATATAAAGATAACATTAACAGAAACCACAAAACTGATATGTCATGTCATTGCTAGATTCCTTCTTTAAGATGAAGATAACAAAATTAGATAATGAAGTTAGTGAGCATTACCTTATCCTTAATACCACCAACAGGAAGAACAAGGCCCCTCAACGTCATCTCTCCAGTCATTGCTGTATCTGCTCTTACCCTTTTCTTACTGAACAGTGACACTAGAGCTGTTACCAGTGTCACACCAGCTGACGGCCCATCCTTGGGTACAGCCCCAGCAGGGAAATGAATATGAATATCCCTGCCCTCAAGGAGATTGATTTCATGAGCATCTGCTAACTTCAGATCTGTTGCCCTGGCTCGTACCTAAAATTATAGGATATTTTTTTAAGCTGACTTTTCCAAGGGCAGAAGATGATATGCATGTGTAGAATCAAATCTGACTTTTTGAAACTGTTCACAATCAAGCATTTCAAAAAGCTACACTCTTGAACCTAGCCACCTAAGGCAGATTACAAATGGTCAAGTCATAAAACATTAAGGTAATCTTGTTCTTTTTTCTCATGCAGGGAAATTTTCTATAGATTCCCTTCAGAAAGGAAGAGAATAATAAAATTAACCTAAAAGATTACTGCTTTTACCTTTGGCTTGACAAAACTACATTACTCCTAAAAGAAGTGGAAAATTATGTAAAGCAGATGCAATGGATACATTAAATGTGAGCCTGATTTCTTGTACAGTTACTACTGATTCACTAAAAGCAACCACTAGATGGCTATGTGCATTTTCAATTGCACCAATGTATAGGATTCCAGAACATAATAAGCAGTTATATCCTATAAAGCAATCTTCCATAACATCAGAGATCTGGGGAAGATATAGATTTTACCCATGTCAGTGCTATTTGTGCCGATTCTTTAATAACATCACCAAGTTGCCCAGTGAGATGCAAATCACCCTTTCCTGCCATCGCCGTAGCCTCTACAAACTGAACTTCTCCACCAAAGGCAGTCCAAACAAGCCCAACAGAGATCCCAGGACTAGCAACACGCTCTGCAGCTTCTTTATCGTCAAATCGTGGAGGCTGCATTATTTTACAATTTAAATGAACACCACCCTCATATATGTTCACAATTAGGACTCAACTCAATAATTCTGAAAACAAAGAATTTATAAAATTTGTTTTGGTTTCAAAAGCACACCATGTACAATATCTGTCCACATCAATGAGCCAGTAATACAGGCTATATCCCAAACAGCAAAAAAAAAAACTGTTAAGCTAGTTAAGTCATATATGCAAGAACATGTTTAAGAGCAGCCCAATACTGCCCTTCAAAGCCCCGCCACCATAAAAGTTTAAAAAATAATAATTAAAAAGTTAATAATCTATATGTACTGTTTTCAAAATTTATGAGAAATTAAAACTGGTCTACCAAAGCAAGATAAAGAAAATTCCACTGGAGCAATTAACAGTTGCTATACTGCACTATACATCACTTCTTCTGCATACATATATACACACCATGGTGCTGTTAGTCTCTCATAAAGTTTGGACTAAATGCACTTGTAGCTGATGTCTCCATTGATATAATTAAACAAGAAATTTGAATAATAGTTGAATTTTATGACGAAGAAAAAACAAATGAAATTATGGGATTGAAGTAGACAGTTTTGAAATTTCTAGTCTGTAATAAAATATTTTCAGCATTTGACTTTAGAAATAGAAAAATAAAGATTGCCAGTAACTAATTTTTAAAGCATCAAAATTTTTAGAAGGGGACGGAGGTATCAGTGATTTGAATCCCTAGACTTCTAAGCTACTTACCAATGATAAAAGTGAAATATCCAGTAAACCTCAATCAATAATTTTTCATTTATGCAACCAAACATCTATTAAGTAACTTCCACCTGAGCCTGTCAGCAAGTGCTTTAATATAAAACACTTTTTAACAATGAAGTCCCAGCAACAGAAGCTTAGCCAACCAAATGTGAATTTTTTCTGTAACTAACAAATGCTAATAGCTAAGTGACTGGTATCATAATCAATAAAATACTAAGACATATTTCAACACTGCATTTCAGGATTAAAAAAAAAAAAAAAATGTAAGCATACTATAGAAAATGGAGAAGCTGATGAGCAGAATTATTACCCCCAGTACTTTCTCCACAGTAGCTTCATCCACAACCAAAGGTGAGGCAACCCTGAAAGAATTTGATAACTCATGATTGTTATCATTCATTGGAATGACTTCCATTTCCACTTCAGCTCCATCAGCAAGTCTATTCTCCAACAATGGTGAAGCCAACCTGTGCATATCCTTGCTCAATGGAACAGCTTGTTCTTGCTCCGCGAGTTTTACAGCTGCAGCACGAGCCAACGCAGCTAAGCTCCTCTCCAGGTTCCGGACACCAGCCTCCCTAGTGTACCTCTGAATGATGAGTTTCACCATAGCCTACCACATTGAAAAGGCATTTGAAGACTGTTAAACAAGTACACAGGCCCGGAGAGTGTTGGCCCACACACACACGTAAACTTATAAATGGGGTTGAGCCCATATAACACAAAACCAATTGGCTTATGTTAAGACCCAATTTACACCACCTTATAAGCCAATCTAACTTTTTATACTTTTCCAATGTGGGATATATTCTCCAACACTCCTCCTCAAGTGTAACTGGGCCTAGACCAGTTACACTTGCCAAACACAAACGGGCCGCACCCAACGACTTACAAGGTCACAAACGGGCCACACCCAACTCTAGGTCTTAAACACGAGCCCAGAATCACCGCTCTGATACCATGTTAAACAAGTCCACGGGTCCGGAGAGTGTTGGCCCACACACACACGTGAACTTATAAATGGGATTGAGTCCATGTAACAAAAAACCAATTGGCTTATGTTAAAACCCAATCTACACCACTTATAAGCTACTCTAACTCTTTATACTTTTCCAATGTGGGATATATTCTCCAACAAAGACAAATTTCAATGCAATATTTGCATCAACATTGTACCAGAATATGCAAAGATATCCATTAGGTCACTAAAAACCTTTCTTTACTCTTTGATTTTATGTATGGGGTTGCAAAGTGAGGATATCTGAAAGAAAGCAGGAGGGGGGTGGAAGGGGGATGTGTGGAAAGAGAGGGTGGTTGAAGAAGAAGAAAGATGAAGGTGTATCTTAGTTCGGGAAGAATGACATTAACCAGATTGTCAAACACAAGAAACATTTTGCAGTTTTTACTCAACCAAATTGTCATAGCAACTTAAGATTTACTATTAAACTTAAAGGGTAAAAAATAGAGCTTATTGCTTGGAAATTATTTTGGACTATTTCAGGGTATAAAGGCAAGGATTGGATGAACCAAATGGAAAGAAACTAATTCAAGAAATAAATGACATAGGGACATACCAAAAAGCCACTCTAGAATCCAGCTCTTGGTTTGAAAGAGCTTTGACAGAATAATAGAAAAATACTGATGATCCGGTTCACCAACACAGCACAAGCACACACCATTATTGTCACTACTTCAATTTGGATATTCAAGTCATAATAACAGGAACTTAAGCTAAAAAAGGCACCTTGATAGACAACAGATGTATGCATACTGTAAAATAAGCGGAGACCATAGAAAGTATTGACAAATTGCTTTAAAGAAGAAATATTCATGAAGATTGACAAAAAAATCCAGTGCACCAGCCTAATAGCCTAGGAAGCAAATAATTTTCACCTCAGAATAAAATCCCCATGGTAATGGCTCATATCATGATAGGAGAAAACATGCCTTCATCAAAATTCATAGGGAAAAAAAAAAAGAAAGAAAATAATAGTTTTCAAGGTATAATTTTCTATGTTATTAATTTAGTACCTCTGGAATTTGAAGGAACTCGGAGCTCAAACCATGCTGGTCCAAAACTCTTGGAATCAAATGCCGCAGGGCTATTCTAAGCTTTTCTTCGGGTGTATATCCAGGGAGCTCAATGACTTCCATCCTGTCTAAGAGTGGAGGAGGAATAGGCTGTGCCCTATTCGCAGTTGCCACAAAAATCACCTTCGAGAGGTCAAATGGAACATTTAGATAGCTATAGACATTCAATTAAGGAATGACAACTCGTAGTTGGTGCATTCATGAGATTGTTAGTAGATGACAGTAGTGATTAATCTAAATGAATGCAACATTACACAATTAACACTGAAACCTTTTATACAAATACTTCTTAATATTTATATCATTTCGACCTTAGATCTATACAGTTGATACAGTCATCTCAAAGTCACCCAAAATTAAATAACTTCTGCATTACAATGCCATGTCTTGTCGCGCATATCTTCCTAGTCCCTATAAATCCAGTGTAGTAATTTAAATAAAATATTATTGTTTATGAGATTAATGACTCGAATTGTAAAAATTTCTACAAATATTTCCAAGGATTAGAAGAATTAATAGTCACTTTACCCAAAAGCCAAAATGAACATTGTATGTGTTATTAAATGGAAAAACTGAGATAAACATATGCCCAGTTTACCCAAAACATTAGGTTTTGAAAGACATCTAGCAGGACAAAAGGATACTGATCATTAAACGTCTTGTTCTGTTCAGGGTCAAGAACCTCTAGCAGAGCTGAAGCTGGATCCCCACGCACATCGGAACCTGTTTTGTCAATCTCATCCAGCAGCATGACTGGATTGCAAACACCCACTCTCTAGAAGCCAAAATTAATAAGATCATGAACAAGGTCAATCTCACAATACCTTGACCACAAATAAACATGCTCACATATAAACAAAGTCAAATCATCTGTAAAAATCAGAATCATCAAGACATAATGCATATAATGATCATAAGAAAATCCTGTCAGTAAAATCTTTTTATGTTCCGAAGGCTAACTGCGCACTGTATAGCATCACAATCCACAAAAATGATTACAGAAGAAAGATGAAAAAAAAAATCAACCATATTATTTTGGTTTGTCCATTGTAAGCCTCGTATAATCCTAATGCAAATTGTTCCAAAATGTCTGATTAGGTAAGATACTGGATATTAATATACAGTAGAGCATCATAATTATAAGTTTAAAGTATTACCAGTGTAGTAATACCCGTTGACAAACACAAATATTCTTAAGACAAAGGGCCAAGGAGATGAACACAAAATGCAAAGATAAGACCACAAGGGACAACAACCACACAACTAATTCCAGTGACATCAACTATAATTAATGAGCAGAACAGGCATGAATCATACATAAGTCAAAACTGAGATCCACGTATGCCAACTCGTACAAAAGGCTGAATTTGTTGGATTAAAAAAAAATGATCAGGCTTATTTTACTTGTAAATCATGTCTGTTCAACAGTCCTAGACCTTCAGCTGCCTTTGCCACAGTTAATTTTATCTATTTCTGCATTTTCTACAAAGAATCTTTTGAGTCTCTAATGTACGGCCATTTGTATGTGCATTCTATTTTTCTCTTAACAAATGCATCCACATGGAGCAAAACTTTAAGACTGTCTATGGAAACTATTTCTACCTTTAAACCGTCAATAAGACGCCCTGGCATGCTTCCAATGTATGTTCTCCTATGTCCTCTAATATCTGCCTCATCCTTAACACCACCAAGGGATATACGAACAAATTTTCTACCCAGAGCAGCAGCAATAGATGATGCTAAAGACGTTTTCCCAACCCCTGGAGGACCAACAAAGCACAAGACAGGGCCTCTTGCATCTGGTTTGAGCTGCAGTATAGCCGTTACAACTCATATCAATGTTCAGTTGCAGCTATAAATATCAGACATGTAAGCCAACAACTACTAGAAAAGAAATCAACCTTGCGAACAGCTAGATATTCGATGATTCGTTGCTTGACTTTGACTAGACCATAATGATCACTGTCAAGACGTTCTTTTGCAGATTTTAAGTCCAAATCATGTTCTTCACTTGCCTTTTGCCAGGGAAGATCAGCAAGAAGCTCCAAGTAGACACGTGAACTATTATATCCAGGTTGCTGAGGTTGCATTTTTTTAAGTCTCCTGAGATGCAAGAAAATAATAATTACTCTACATATAAAAATGGCTTCAGAAGAAATTCAGAATTTAGACTTTGGATCGTTCACTTAATTAAAGCACAATGTGCAAAGCAACATTCAAGTTTGAAACAGCTATTATTGGGCATCAAATAACTTGTCTAATCCCTTCTTTCAAACATTTTGTGTTGTTTTGTCATAACACCAAAACTTAATTGGAAATTATCCTAGACTAGGGGTAAAATAAAGAGGGTAAATTACGACAGTTGCTAAAGACACTTTTTCCTTTGCACATAGAATAGTGGCTAGTGCCTGTGTAGTCTTCTGTATTCCTCTACAAGTTTGAGGTAGTCTACAAAATAATTTCCAATCACTTAAATTTAACTTAATTTTCTCTTTGACCAAAAACATTTTTTATTAGCCAACTTTCTTAGACATACCAAGCCTAAGAAATGAGACCAAAATTTTCATTGGCAATGTATTCACCTTTATAGGACTGTGCCACTCAGTTCAATACAGATTGCTTATCCATATTTGAACATCTAATAGTCCCACTGGAAATGGACCCCACTCACAGTAGGACTACTGAACAAATAGATTTCTACAAGAATATGATCAACTACTCTCTACCCTTCCTGACAGGTTGCATCACATTTGAGACATTTAATTATGACAGATTCCACCAAGACATAAGGAATTGGTAATCAACAGTGGATGCAGTTATTGGCAACTGTCACTAAGATTGTTACTAGAAGTTATAATCATCAGAACCTAGTTTTACTGGGGACACTATAAAGCTTCCACGAAAATAAGACCACTCAGACCTTTACTCATTTATCTTTTATTTAGCCGTGGTGACATCATAGCAAAGAGAATACATACGAATGGAGAGAGAAATTTTTCTTGTTGACAATGAATAGAAAAATAGAAGATACATATATAAAGAAAGCACCAAAAAAGACATCAGCTATTATTGCTAGTGGTTCTGGTCTGGAGGTCTCCGACTTTATAAATACATCTGACCATGGATGTATGGTGTACCCATCAGAAAGCCCCTGATGTTGAAATCCTCTTATCAGAAAGAGGCCTATGTCCTCCTAGAGGCACACCAAAGATCCAAAAAAATTAGAGAGTGTAACATTCTACATAAGATTCTCGGCACAAAATTAGGGCCAAAACTGCTTTCATCTCTGACATCCTATTGCAAAAGTATGAATAAAATAGCCAGAATTTTCACACAGGAAAGAAAATGCTCCAAATGGGAGTCATAAGGACCTACTTTTACTAAAACCAGGGTGTCAGACGTCCATTGATTCGATAGAGAATACAGCCCGAAAGAAATAATATAAGCTACCATCTGATGCAAATGGTTTGCAAAATTTTGAAAAAATGTCAAAATGCTGTAGAATGACTGTGCATCAGGTGTTGCACACCTTAATGCCAACAACTTTTCATAAGACTAGGCTTTTATTAGAGTCAAAAAAAATTGTCCAGAATCATGCAAGTGATGGTGTTGCTTCACAAAAACCTCCAAAAAGTCACAGTAATTGATACCAATATTTTGCTCTACCTAAATCCACAGCTAGATATGACTCAATTATTTTTATTGCTATACCTAAAGACATCTGTCACTGATAGTTCATCATCCTCTGTTCCTGTCATCTCAAAAGCCATACCTTAGCTCCCTCTGGGCATGCTTCCAGATGTTTGAAGGCATTCCTGCACTTTGCATCTTCCTTTCTAAGGCAGCAACATCATCTTCATCGTCATCATTGTCACCAAGCTCCTCCTTAATAGCTCTCATCTAAAACATGTTGCAAATGGATTAGCCTCAAAACTGAATAAGGTTGTTAAGTTTTAAGTGGGGTAAAAAAACATTTATAAACAAACTTTAGACACAATTCTAAGTTTCCAGCATTCAAAAATAGTGCAAACACAAGATGAAAGCTAGGATGCACCACAACTTTAACTAGTAGAAGTCTCCACGTGTCAAAAACATTTCCGAACAAAAACTTCAAGAACCTCCTCGAAAACATTTTGAGGTCATTTCCACAAATTTGAAAAATTAGAAAACACGTTTCCAACTTGAAAAATACATTTCTTTAATTTTTCCTAAAGAAAGAAAATAAATTTAAAAAGGATTTTATATTTTTCTTAACCAAACAAAATAATTTATAATTATATAGAAATAAATAATATTTTTCAATATCTATGTATAAAATTTATATTTATATATATTTTTATATTGTTTAACATTTATTCATATACCCCTATATTTTTAATGTTTACATGTTTCTTCCACGTCTATGTTTCCTATACCATTTCACCGTATCCGCTTCCACGTTTCTGTTTCCGCGCTACTTAGGATGTAAGTTGTGGCGACTTAAGCAACACCTTCACGGCAATCTCATTTCCTGGTTTGATGTTTTCTTTTACTATCTTTGCATGTGTAGCCATGAGATAGTGGTGTAATGGCATGTGGAGGTACTCAGGCATTTTTTTTGTAGTAATAGGTTAAATGCAGTTTATTGATATCTTAGATTGAATCCGTCCTAGCTATGATTGACATTATACTTTGAACACTTTCTTTTCCCCAGTTACAGGATCTTCCAGAATTTATCATCATTTATTACTTATCTATGATGATTGTTATATTGCAAATGATAGTTAACAAAGTAACAAAAAATAAAACAAATATCGACTTGAACAACCATTTGCAATTTGCATCTATGTGCTTGACCATAAACTAATATCTATTGTACCAAAAAAGGAGGATAAGCATAGCTTTCAGCTTTTCAGATCTCATGAAAAAAACGCACCGAATAAATATCAGTGTTCCAATACCCAAAATATAGCCTTCAGTTAAGAAGCCATTAATTCTCACTAATTATAGCCATTAATTCTCACTAATTATATCATAATATTTCTACAAACCTTTTAATAGACTTAATGAATGTAAACCAGTGTAGCCAAATCCAGAGACAACAAAACTCGCCTTTTATATTTTAGTAAGATAATGTTTTCAATTTCATCAAATATAGAACCAAATAATCACTAAAAAATAAAGGCTTCCTGAGAAGGGCCAGTTTCAACTCAGATTCTATCATTTGTACTCTGAAATTTAAGACATTTAACAGTTTGAGCATTTCAATTAAACACCAGACAGGATTTTCACTTAGAATTTTCTCTTGTCATTCAATTTGTTCTTTTAACAAATTTGGCTTCACATTTCAATACCCTAACAATCTATTTTATTTTGAAACATGGCTTGAATGACACAATTGAGCATCAAGTAAAATTTTTTCCAATTTCTAACTTGTAGAAATAGTTCTTTATAAATTTGAACTTACAAGCTTGCTATGCTTAATAAGAAACCTTTTTTCATAAATAGCTCAATTGAAAGATTTCATGAAGACATTAGTGAGAATAAGAGGAAAAAGAAATCTATCAAGATTTGAATTGAAATTCTTGGATTGTTCAGCCACAATATGTAACCTCGTAAACCACCTTAATTATCTGAAGAAATTACAGGACAAGCTAACATTCAGACCTGCTGACACAACCCATCATAATATTAAGGAAAACAAAATTGATTATCTAGGCAAGAGGCAACCAATGCCCTAATAATCATCTTAAATCTCAATGATCTTACTCCTGACAGATCTGGACAGCTTAAGAATGATGAAATGCCTAAATGTATAGCCTATTTATTATACTTCTCAGAAATATAAATAAAATAATAAAACCAACCTGCTGGCGCAGTAGAAATTCTTTCTGTGATTTTGATAACTGTCCCTCAACCTTTTGTGAAATCTTTTCTGCTACACGTATTGACTATGACAGGTAGAAATTAACATGATCAGTAAAGGCCAGAAGAAGCATATAACTAGAGAGATGTTAATTATCACTGCATAAACAGATCACCTGTAAATGCCTGTCAACAAGCTCTGTAGCTTTTGAAAGCCTTATTTTAAGATCAACTGAATCTAACATAGATAACTGCTCTTCAAAACTCATCTCAAAGCTAGCAACAAAAATATCTGCCAACTTATGAATGGGAAGTGTTTCCAAAAGAACTTTTGTCCTTCCACCAGTCTTTTGCTTCTATGAACATGAATAAAAAAAATTATCACCAAGAGCAACAACGTAACTACAGAAACTATGTTATAAATAGACGTTTTTCAAAAGATAAAAGAAAACTCCCCTGCAGCCTTCATCCTATTTACCAATCAATAAGAACGAATATTTAATGGTAAAATATGGCAAAAGTGGCACCCAGTGAATAAACAGTATATAGACAGCATCCACGGTTTTTGAAAGCAAAACAATAATCCCAAACTAAACCCCTTGTCAAGCTTTTCCAAAGCAGTATAAAGCATTGATAAAAGGCAAAACCCACTGCAACTCATTCAATTCTGGCTTAGACTTATTTCACGAAAGAGATTATAAAAGAAAGTCTAAAATGTTTTCACATGATAAAAAATACATATATCAAAAACTTATGAGCTCTTCAAAGGCACTAACTGCACTGTTTCTACTATTGTAGGCTGCAAACATCATTTTCTTTACACTTTCCGCTATGAAAGGAAACAGAGCTTCTACATTCATCAAACATATAGAACCAAACCTGGAAGAGTGCCCGGAGACCTCTTAACAATAATAAGGATAAAAAATTATTTGAGATAATAGACAAACACAATATCAAAAATAGAGAAAATATAAAACACACAAGAATTAATGTCGTTCGGCGTAAGCCTATGTCCACGAGCGAAGGAGGAACAAATTCACTAATCAACCAAAGATACAAGAAAATAGTATAGAGATAAACACTTAACTCTTAGCCCCAATTACACCCAATCAAGCTCTCTACTTGGCACACGTGCAGAACACAAGACACTCACAGTGTCTTTACAACACACTTGTGGCACCTCCATGGCACACCCAATATACATGTAGCCCCTATTTATAGAGGAATGGATATCCTACTCGATCAAGGATTCTCTATTACATAGGAAAACTTTTTCAATATAGAAGATATGAATTTAATTCCCAAATAAGAGTATAATTCCTAAGTAAGAGTCAAATCCTCTTGAGGAAGTATTTCCTTGATTTGGCCACCAACTATATCTCAAAATAACATTCCTGTAAGCTACACAGTCATGTTTCGACCCATGTTCACTTCTGAACTAAATTGCATATTTCAACACACTCTGGAATACGCCTGTGTTGCTGCCTGTGTTCACCATTAGACAAAATAACAGTCTTCAACACACCTAGGGGTGTAAACGAACAGAGCCGCTCGCGAGCAGCTCGGAGCTCGGCTCGTTAAAAGCTCGTTCAAGCTCGTTTGTTAAGTTAAATGAACAGAGTCCGAACATAATTTTGAGGCTCGAAAGATAAACGAACAGAGCTCAAACACCTCAAAGCTCGGCTCGTTAAAGCTCATGAACATGCTCGTTAATATGTTCGTGAGCCAGCTCGCGAACGGGCTCGTTTATGAAGTTCGTGAACAAGCTCACAAACGGGCTCGTTTAAGATGTTCATGAACATGCTCGTGAACAAACTCGTTTAGTATACAAATTATATAATGTTGATGTATATTAGTATAAATGTTAACTAAATGTGATTAAAAATTGGTAATTGTAATAAAAATTACATATTTATAACATAAATTAGTATTAATATCAATGATTAGTATTAAACAAATTACATAATTTTGATGTATATTATTGTGAATGTTAAGTAAATATAATTAAAAAATTGTAATTGTAATAAAAATTACATATTTATAACATAAATTAGTAATATTACACAATGTTGATGTATATTAGTATGAATTACTATAAGATTACTAAATATTAAATATCAATTGACTATTAAAATTAGTAATTACTAAGATCACCAGCTATAAGATTACTACAAGGTTACTAATTATTGAGTATTAGTTATAGCTAAAATGGTTAGTGTAAAATTAAGGAAATACGTACTCTAAACAATCTTAGTATTATGAAGTATTATAATAATTATTATATAATACTAATAAATGCAAACTTAGTAATGAATACAAAACTACATAGTTTTGATAGACAACAAATTAGTGAAAATATATCACCACACAACATTTACAATTATTAAGTATAGTTTAAATCAACATGAAAAAAATTACTTTATACTAAGTATATTAAAAATTTAACTTATAAAATATTTTATAATACTAAATTACTATTAAATT
>CATIWO010209743.1:0-10111 GCA_949673435.1 Macaranga tanarius
TAAATAATCAATATATATATATATATATATATATATATATATATATACAAATATCCAAATCCCTCTCTACATATATATATATATATATATATATATATATATATATATATATATATACAAATATCCAAATCCCTCTCTACACACCCTTAGCACACTAGAACAATTACCTTAAGGTCCACAACTTTCTATTCTCGACACCTAGGTCCAACTTCTCCTATAATAATACCCTTACTACCAAAAATGCACATGCCCTAGACATGCAACTAATAACTCTATGCCACATGTCATATAAATTACTATGCATGAACAGTACTTCCCGAATGACGTACATTACATCCCTAGTTTTAAAAAAAAGTTAAAAGAGTTAATAATATATTTTATTAAAAAAAATATCATCAACTTTTTATATGTAGAAGTTAAACAATTTTCTACATTTGGAAGGTTTAAGTATAGTATAAGAAAAATAATAAGAATTAAAGATAAAATAGTAATTTTTTAAAATTATTTTTAATGTAAAATAGAAGGAATGAAAGTTATCTCCCTATTTTGAGGGAATAAACAAAGAGATTTAAACAATTTTCATCTCATTAAACTAATAAATGAAAGATAATTCATATCCCATAAAATTATTCTTTCATATTTCTCCCTTCAACATAGTTCTTAAGTATGATTCTATATGAAAAGAAAAGAGGGAGGAATAATAAATCACAAAGAGATATAGATTACTGATCCTTTTCTCCTGCAGCGGAAACCGTGGTAAATATGTTGATCGGAACCTTGACTACTAGAGTAAAGGCTATGTCTTCATAATCTAAATATCAATGGAATGATTAAGAATGAGAGAAAATACACAGAGTATTTTGGTGTAGAGAGAGAAAAAAATACGCAGAGTATTTTTCTGTACAAAGAGATTTTCTCTGTTCTGTGTTCGTTTGTTTCTTAGGTTGTGTTACGTACATTAAATATAAAACCTATACTCTACAAAAGAGTAGTAAGTAGACTTCTATTAGGAGCCTTTTACACCTAATCCAAAGCTTAAACAGATTAAGTCATGGGTGTATATTATCTAACATCTCTCACTCACACATGAATGAACATATTCAGTTTTCATTCCATTCATACTGATAAATAGATCATGCGAATAGCATATAACGAGAGCACTTATACTATATACTTATTAAAGATATATAGCATCTCGATAGTAGATTTTTTATCTTGACATATGCCTTACCCTAGATTACTTCTTTACATTCACTGCTACCTCTTGATCTCTTAGCAATATTCTATACCACTGTTATGTATGCACCACTTATGTCACTCATAATAGGCTAGCCAGTGTACAATAGAAACATTGAATGTAGTCTATCAGTAATTTTTCCTTCATATACTATTCCTATTATATAGTTCAACTCGCTTATCCAGTCAATTCTTCTAGGCCGTATCTCGTATGACCTTTCAGAGATTCTTCCAAAATAGCCACATCAAACTATACTTTAAAAATATGCTCCAGGTTTTAAGGGCAGGTTTTCAAAAACCATAAGTTTATGGAACGGGTCTCACACTAGGGAAGGTTGAGATCATTTAATTATTTTTATAACTTTCCATCCCCGGTCGGCTTTCGCACGCATAGTATGAATCATGCGTTATGGTGTTCATTCTTTTTCTTAAAAAATAGCACATGTTTCAAAATGATTATAATCATATATTTAACACCATACAGAAGCTACACATTTAGATGTATCTCAACATCAAACCTTAATACTTAATTGAGGTCGCTTCTGGCGATTAAGACAGAATAGAGAAGAATTTCCTTTAATTCTCCTTTTAAAGATTACAGAAATCTACTTACAAATCATGTAATGAAATGTAAGATTTTATCTCGCACTTAAATTATAATACATCTAATACTTAAGCAAGACAGCATATGTATATTAAAAGGGCTCTCGTAACTCCCTTATCTCTTTAAAATACTGCCTCATCCTAATCTTTGTTAAATACATTTAACAAAATTAGGGTAAACACCCATGTGAGTGGGTTACTTCTCTGTCCAACATGCTTTAAATGTCACATACATTTAATACTAATACATTGTGTATTGCCAAATGAACATCCACATATTTATTGAAAATAAACATACAACAAATTATGTTCAAATTATATGATAAGCAAAGTACAATCTAAAATCTACACAAACAAAAACATTTAATGTGCCTCTCAAACACATCTCTAGTGACAGCTTTTGTCATCGGATCTACTATCATGTCATGCATAAAAATATACTTTAAGTTCACCTCTCCTCGTGGAACCATGTCTTTAACATAATGATACTTGATGTCAATATGCTTAGTCTTACTATGGAACTTAGGATCCTTAGTATAAGCTATTGATGATTGACTATCACTCATGATTGTCACAGGTTCTTCAGAAGAAGTTACTTTAAGATGATCTAGGAATCTTTTAAGCCATACTCCCTCTTGGATAGTACTTGAGAATGCAATGAATTTACTTTTCATTATTGATAAGGCCATACATGTTTGTTTCTTGCTACTCTAAGAGATGGCTGAATTCTCTAACAAGAAAATAAAACTAAATGTAGATTTCCTCTCATCTACATCTCTAACCCAATCAGCATCTATGTATCCTTTCAATTGTAGATCATTTCCTTGATAACATAGCGAGTAGTCCACAGTACCTTTCAAGTATCTCAAAATCCTCTTAACTGCCTTCCAATGTGCTTCACCTGGGTTGGATTAATATCTACTTACTAACCTAACAACATAGCAAATATCAGGTCTTGTACACAATATAACATACATAAGACTTCCAACAGCGCTTGCATAGGGAACGTTCTTTATACGTTCAACCTCTTGTTGCGTTTGGGGACACATTCTCTTACTAAGGGTCTCTTCCTTAGCTATTGGGTTACCTATGGGATTGCAGTTTTTCATATTAAACCTTTTAAGGACTTTGTTGATATATGTCTTTTGAGAAAGAGACAACAACCTTCTCAAACTGTCTCTTAAAATCTTAACTCCAAGAATATACACTGCATTACCTATATCTTTCATCTCAAAATTGGACGACAACCAGCTTTTGATGTCCTTTAAGTATTCGATATTATTTTCAGCTATGAATATGTCATCAATATATAATGTCATCATAACAAATTTACGTCCAGAGCTTTTAGAATAAACATAATGATCTTTGTCTATCATAATAAAGTTATTTGTAATAACCGCATTATGAAACAGAACATACCACTATTTAAAAGACTGTTTAAGGCCATATATTGATCTCAACAATCTGTAAACCTTTTGTTCATTTCCTTTTTGTTCAAAATCTACTGGCTGTTGCATATATATTTCTTCATCCAATTCTCCATTGAGAAAAGTAGTCTTTACATCCATTTGATATAGCTCTAGGTCTAAATTTGCCACTATAGCCAGAATTAACCTTGTGGGCGTAAATCTCATAACAGAAGCGAAAGTCTCTTCATAGTCAATCTCTTCTTGTTATGTATAACCTTTAGCTACTAGACGAGCCTTATATCTTTTGATACTTCCATCAGCTTTTCGCTTGATTTTGAGAACCCACTTGTTCCCAATTGCTTTGCGTCCTTTTAGCAGATCAACCAATTCCTAAACATAATTTGATCTCATGGATGCCATTTCTTCTTCCATTGCTTTAATCCATTCTCCTTTGACTGAACATAAAAGAGCTTTAGAAACATTCTTTAGCTCATCATCTACTTGTAAACTAAAAGAGCTTGACTTATACCATCAGATTGATATCTTTTAGGTATATCACTCTTTCTTTGTGATCTTCATAATTCAGAATCTTGATAAACATGTCTCATATATTCATTATAATTTGGAATGCTCCCACTTGGTTCAAGTTCCATACTCCCACTGGAGTCAGGAATCATACTCCCACTCAACTCAAGATTATGAACATTCGGATCATTTGGAGTTAGAAGATCATTATCTTCTTCCTCTAGATTTCTCCCACTCGAATGGAGTAATCTTTGAGTGTCCATTTCTTGGGTCTCATAGAGAGCAAAGTTTTGACCTACATCGCCCAACTTAGGAAATTCATTCTCAATGAATACGACGTCTCGTGATTCAAATTCTATCATTGTGCCATTGTCGTACTCACCTATGAAAATATATCCTTTTGACACTTTAGGGTATCTCACAAAGATATTCTTCTTACCTTTTGGACCCAATTTTCCATATTTACTAGAGGTATTATGAACATAGGTAACACAACTCCAAGGTCTCAAATGGCTTAAGTTGGGTTCTCAACTAGTCCATAACTTATATGGAGTAGTAGTGACAGACTTAAAGGGCACACGGTTAGAATATAAGTGGCAGTAAGCAATGCATCTCCCCGATAGAACATTGGTAAATGTTTCTGTGCCATCACAGATCTTACCATATCAAGAAGAGTCCTATTTCTTCTTTCAGTAACTCCATTCTGTTAAGGAGTTCTAAGAATAGACAACTGATGCTCAATTCCTTTTTTATCACATAAAGTATTCAATTCTTTAGAAAGATATTCACGACCACAGTCAGTTCTCAAGGCTTTAATCCTTCTATCTAATTAATTTTCCACCATATTCATAAAAGTCTTGAAGCAACTCAAAGCTTCAGATTTATTGGATATCAAATAGACGAGACCATATCTTGAATAGTCATCTATGAAGGTGATGAAGTAGTAGGCCCCATACCTAGCCCTCACATTCATTGGAATACATACATCGGAATGAATTAATTGCAAAGGAAATTCGGCTCTAGTTGCTTTACCAAATGGTTTTCTGGTTAGTTTTCCTTTAAGGCAATGCTCACAAGTAGATAATTTAACTTTTTTTAAATTACCTAAGAGGCTTTGTTTTGCTAATCGACTCATTCGATCTTGGCCAATGTGATTCAATCTAGCATGCCATAAATGGACATCAACTTCATGATTATACGAAGAAGTAACTAAAGAGAAACTAGCATTATTATAAAAATTGACATAATCAACATCCATAACAATGAAACCATCCAGTATAAAACCAGAACCATAAAATGTTATACCCAAACACAAGTGTACATTGTCATCACAAAAGTACCAATTGAAACCAAATTTCAATAACACAAGAATAGATACTAAATTCCTACGAATACTTGGAGCATAGAGAACATTATGTAGGAGAAGGGTTCGACCACCATATAAAACTAATTTACATGTGCCTATTTCCTTAACTGAAATTCTTATATTATTTCCTACATAGATCCATCTCTCTCCGTCAGGTACTCATTGGAAATCTACGAAGATCTCATAATCCTTCATTATATGGTCGGTTGCTCCTGAATCAACAACCCACAAAGGATTAAATTCAGTTAAGAATAAAGAACTAGATACACAAGCTTCACTCATATATGAGTAAATGGGATGTACCTTCTTAGGCTCAATGCAATCTCTTGCATAGTGCCCCTTTTATTGACAGTTGTAGCACCTCACACATGCAACATTGGTCTTTCTCTTGTTCTTTGACTTTGTTTTCTTCTTTTGTTCTTGCTTTTACTTTTTAGGCCCTTTAGCCTTCCCTTTGTCTTAGTTCTTGCGCTTGTTATTGGTGGAACTCGTTCCAGCAAAGGAGCTTCCTTGAACGTAATGCACTTATGCATTAACTTTGACCGACGCAAGTCGATCTTCCTCTAACTCCAAATGTCACACAGCATCCTCAAAGTTCCTTATGTTCTTTGAGTGTGTTAGGTTCATCCTTATATGCTCCTAACTGTTAGGCAAAGAGCGGATGATAGCTTGAATATTTTGCTCCTCAGTCAACACATGACCGGCATCAGTCAACTGACTGATCATATTGGACATCTCTCTTAGATGTTTGTTCATTGTATGACCAGGATGTTTCTTATAGGTGTCGAACTTAATGGTCAATGAGCAGAGCTTAGTCAAGGACATACCTCCAAACTTCTTCCTCAAAGCATTCCAAAGTTCCATCGCATTCTCATACCTTTTGAATTGCTTAGCAATGTCATCATCCATCGCACTAAGCAGAATGATGCAAGCTGAAGAATTCTTCTTCTTCTATGTTTAGTACGCATCTCTATCCCGCCTATGCTGGACAGTGGATCCATCCTCAGGCTCAGTCATAACAATGTTAAGCATGTCAATAACCTCTTGTTCTTCAAGCACATATTGAATTTTCATACTCCAAACCTCATAATTGTCCCCATTCAACTTGAGGTCCTTGTTAAGTTCAGCAACAATGGACTTGGTGGCAGTTGTCATTATTGATCCTCATGATCTTCAATGATTAATGGTTGCACTTCGTTAAGAGAATAGGCAATACATACAAATAATATGCATCTATCATATTAACCAATAAAATCTCCCACTAGACCTAGAATCGAAGAAGTCACTATGTTTCTAATTACCATCCAAGTTCTAATGTTTGATATTACTAGTTAAAAGATTATGCATATTAGTAAAGATTATTGGATCAAACTTTTAAGTTCTCTAACTCTAAAGTTTTGAGATTATACAATTGGTCCTTTGCATAACAATTTCACATAATGCAATATATAAACACATTTAAATATTGCATATAAATGTAATTTAAATAAACAAATTAAGAAATTACATTTATTGATAACATGTATCTCAAGCATTTATTGATAATATGTATCTCAAACATTTATGAAGAAATTATTAAAGAAACCAAAAACATAAATAAACATCCAAAATCCAACAATCATAACAAAATAATGATGTACTAAACATCATATGATATCACTAAAATAATAGTTACTAAAACTATTTTAAGGAACTGTCACATTTGGCATATAAATGCCCAACAAGGGGTGAGACTTGTAGAGACTATACTTGAGCCCATAAGGTACATAATATAGGATTTCCCTTCTATATTGTAGAGGCTTCATAATTCATCCACTTTTTAGGACCATATTCTCAGAAGGAATAACCACTCTTATCACTCCTCGTCTTGATATGACTTTCAAAAATGCTCTTATAGCATCCATATAATTGTGATTAATATCATTAACCCACTGTTGATGCAAAACTTGCCCATAATCCCTAAGATTAAGGGTCTTTATCATATCAGGCATAAGACCATCGAGGTCACGGCCTCAAGAGTAACCACCACACAAAACGCACTTTCACATCTTTCCATGGACACGTACAATATGCTCAATTAATGCATCAATATCATCATAGCGCCTTATAGTCTCCATCCTCATCTTACGAATCTCTTTTCTAAGATGACGGACCTTTTTCAGATGAGATTTAGTCCTTATGACTGCGGGTACTGGCATAATGACTCCTTTTCTATACACAATACAGAAAAAGAATTTTAGTTTATCACAAAAGTAATAAACTAATGATAATTAAAAACTTATTTTCACTTAATATCATTATGCATGGAGACAATAAATAAAAAATAATTTTTAAAATGCATTTTTAAAATTCTGATTTTCACTAATTATTTTATTGAAGACAGAAAATAATTTTTAAACAATATTTAACTTATTAAATATTTTTCACATCAAGGAAAAAATTAAAAATTAGTTTCTATAAGCTCAAATATTTTAAATAATTATACCAAAAAAATCAGAAAAATTAAAATATGCATACTGAAAAAAAATGGGAATAAAATGGAGTTTTGTATAAGTCGCATAAGCCCTCACGCCACCAGACGCACCCTCACATGCATCACGCGCCTCCACGTGCTGAGCATAATATATATATTTTTAATATTAATGCCACGTATCACATTATGATTTGTCCATGTCGTGCCACGTGTCGACATACCATTAGTCCTAAGTGCTGACGCAACAGCCACGCCACTGCCACGTGTCGAACCCATGCTGACGTGTCTGCCACGTGGCAGACACGTGTCACTCCGCGATTGGTCCGATCACCTGACGTGGTAGACATGTCATCTGTCACATGGGTGCTGACTCATTGGCTTTTGCCCTCGTGGCAGAAGACTATTAGACAGCGTGGCACGAGCTACCTAATCAGCTCGCGCCACATGTCGCGTTGACGTGTGAGTAGAGCGTTTGCTCCACTCGCCGAATGTGGCGCGTGCATGCCACGTGCCTTCCCTACGGATTCAGCCATTCGGACTTTTTCCGGTGGAGGGTTTTTTAGTATCCTCATCTCACTGGTAAGGTCAAAACTTACAAATATCCCTTTTCTTTTAGTGATATCAATTTTGCACATAAAATTAAAAATAAAACATGTATATGCACTACATGACAAAATAAAACATATTTTCATAAAGTGCAATGTATAATCCAATGGACGAAAAAACATGCTTTTCAATTTTATTCTCAATAATATTATGCCAATAATACTAAGTCATGTAGACATGCTCTGATACCAATGAAAGAAAAATAAGGAGAAATAATAAATCACAAAGAGATATAGATTACTTACTCTTTTCTCCTGCAGTGGAAACTGTGGTAAATATGTTGATCGAAGCCTTGACAACTAGAGCAAAGACTATGTCTTCACAATCTAAATATCAATAGAATGATTAAAAATGGGAGAAAATACACAGAGTATTTTGGTGTAGAGGAAGAGTGAAAAATACGCAGAGTATTTTTCTCTGCAGAGAGATTTTTTTTGTTTTGCGTTTGTTTGTTTCTTAGGTTGTGTTACATACATTAAACACAAAACCCATACTTTACAAAAGAGTAGTAAGTAGACTTCTATTAGGAGTCTTTTACACTTAATCCAAAACTTAAACAGATTAAGTCATGGGTATATATTATCTAACACTATAGTTAAGTTGTTCGATTAAAATTGTATTAATTTGAAATATTAATTATATACAACCATTGAATGAGTTTTGACATGTTAGGAAAATTTTACCTATTTCAAATAAATTATTATTTAGGCTACACAAAAGTGGATTTAATTAGTGGAAGATTGTGATTTAGTGGAAGAAGATAATACGAAAGTGAAAATGGTTGTAGTATTGTAACTTAAAAGATAGAGCATTAAGAAAGAACAAGACATGTTCTCTTTAATACAACTTCAAAAATCCAAAACAACTTCTAGTGCAATTTTCTTAGCTTTACATTCAGCTTAAGTATTATTTTGTTTCAGTAATTAAACACTTTTTTATTTAATGCATGCTTTATTTCTCAAATTTACTCTAATTTGATTCTTCAAATGTCATTTAGTTTGCTATATTTATCCAAAGTTTAATTAGAGTGACTATATAATTTGATTAGAAACCCACTAAACTTACATCTCTTAGTTTATGATGTAGCGGAAGCCGTAATTAAAAGGATAGATTATTGAATTCTGTTGATTCATGATGAATGCCGGAAGACAACCTTCTAATTTCTGTTGATTCTAAAAAAATTTTAGAGAATTAGGCATCAAATTCGTCAATTCAAAGAATTTTAAAATTTGGGGAAAAATAGGAAATTAATTCATTCAATATCAAAAACTGCCCCACAATCCAAAAACATCACAAATAAATAGTACTGGAAAAAACCCTAAAGAGAAAAAAAAATTGAAAATTCTAAAAATTAAAAACAAAAAAGAAGTTAAAACTTCAAAGCCTAAAACGAAGGCCTAAACGATGGATTTTGGGCCTCAATTGAAGGAAAGTATGTGTAGAGGAATAATAAAAATGTGGAATTTAAAATTTTTCATTGCATGCAACATTTGCATCAAACACAATACACTTCCATGCCCATAGATCACATCACATGCACTCTTACATAGCTAAACATGCATTAAGGACAACATGGCATCAACAAATCAACCAAGTCATGTTTCCAAAAACAAGACCTAGCAACTAAAGGATTTAGTAATACTTACATAACTCCTTAGTTGGTAGCACGCTCGGTGAGCTTTGGTTGGTGTTGATCTACTAGCTCCAAGCTCCCCAAATGTGAAGCCTCTAGTTTGATACACACGGGTTAGCAAGGAAGACTTCCAAGGATGGTATTGCTCTTTCCACAAGCGTCTCCTCTTGGACCCAAGGTGCTTGCAAGAACTCCACCAAGATAGGATGTATGGGACAAAGCCTTCAATAGATGATGGACTAGAAGTAGAAAGCACACAA
>CATIWO010209775.1:0-12911 GCA_949673435.1 Macaranga tanarius
TAATAATTTAAATCAAAATAATAAAATAAGTATTAATTTGAATATAACAATTGAATTAAAATAATAATAAACAACATTAATAATTTTTAAATTAAAAATTTAATTTTGAACTCAAATTGCTTATATAATCGTTCTACATGTATCAATTGAAAAAACATATATTAAACTATATATATATATATATATATATATGCATCAATTTACCAAAAAAATTAATAGTTCATGATAAAATTGCAAAAAATATCAAAGTTTGTGCATTATTTTACAAATTATCAAAAAGATGCATTTTAATATGGCGCCTACGTGGACTGACTCAGATTTTCCGGTAGCCACGTCAGTTAAATTTCACTAGATTTTCAACCGGTGCATAAAATTGCAAAAATTAAAAAGTTTGTGCATAAAATTGCCAAAATTAAAAGTTCATGATTAAATTGCTAAAAGCGCCAAAGTTCATGCATTTTTTTTTATAAATAACTCTTTTTTTTTTCTACATATTAAAAGAAGCAAAAATAATAAATGAATTTGTAAACGTTACATAGTGTTTGACGAAATAACATGTATCTATATTATACGTAACATGATTCTTGCCTAGTGCTTACATGTATAAAACGACTTAATTGATTGCTAGATTTGACTATGAGTTTTGCTATTCATGTTCGGTGGAGAAATTTCATTATATATGAAAATTTACATAAAAATTAATAGGAAAAAAAGTAGATAGAGATGATGTGTCTTAAGAAATTAAGTTGTATTATCATTTTTTTAGTTAGTTAAATATATATATATAATATTAATATCTATCCCTCATTTTTATTTAGTGTAATACATCGGAAATAAGAAACAATATTTTTTTTAATATTCATATCGTATATGAGAAAAAAGGTGGAATTTTAATAGCATTGTCCACCATAGAGACATTGATTTTACTCTATTATAAAATAAATTAATTGATTGAGATTTTACCAATTTTTTTTTTCTAAAACTATAAAATAATGATGTTAATTATATATCAAAATAAAATAAAAGACAAAAAAATTACTTTATACCTAATGATGATGTACTAATTAAACTTAAAAGTCTAGGTACCAAAAGGTACGTACGTATTTGCATTTTGTCTTTGGTCTAATGTATTCATTCTAATGAAGTTTTAATCACCCATATTAAAGTCATCAATTGTCACTATATAAGTAAGGTTTAGTGGAAGAAAAAGATTCATGCATGCTATAATTCAATGTGGTTAACAATTAATAAGATTGAATTGATAGGTTCTATAACTAAATTTGTAAGTTTTGAGTTGACAGTTTAAAAAAAAAAGAAGAAAAAAAAAAAAGACTGTGTAGTTCTAAATTGTCTTGATTAGATTGAAAAATGCTAATAATGAAAACCCAAGTTGATTTTGGTATTGAAAAGTTTGAAAATGGTACATACTTAATGATATGTTCCAATCTCCTTTTCAAATTGACATTGAAAGACATGGCAAGAACAAGATCAAAGGGGCCACACACAAAAGGGACCTATTTATAACATATTTCACTATAAAGGAGCCAAAAATTTCTAATTTCAATTATGCCTAAACAGTTTTTGCCTTTCCACCATTTTTTAAAAATCAAATTATTTTATTTTACTTATTATAAAATTGTTACTTTTATTAATATATTCAAAAGAATAATATATGCATAGAGACAGTTGAAAAATTATATGAATATTTCTTGATATACAAAGTATTTTTCTTTTATAGAAGATCCTAATTTGATATCATATGTAGAAAATTAAATAGTTTGCATAAAATATATGTGGAAATACACCTCATGCTCCTCTGTTGCCCTCCAATCATGCCTCAAATTTGGAAATAAAAAACTGAAAGAAAGAAAATTTTAATCAAGTGACAAATTAAAACCATCAACAACAAACCTTATTTAGCTTATATATGAAATATGGCATTGGCATCCTCTAAACTTTTATTGAAAAAAGAGATTTATCAATTTATTACAATAATTCTTGAACTAGTTAGAATGTCTAAAATATATTTTCTTGATGTGTACATGTTTATCTATATATATGTATTATATTATATACTATTTTTTTTTTTTAAAGATTGACACATCCCAATAAATTAGAATGTCCCATCTTCCAAATCTTATGTATAATATTATTTTTTTGTAACAAAATTAAATTAAATTATCTTTAAACAAAAACGAGAATTTCATTTTTCCAAGAGAAACACAAATCCTTAAAAAAAGGATTATATACATTATATAAATATAATAAAATAAAAAGGATACAATAATACTAATAGAAAAAGACAAGGGTAACATTGTCTTTATAATGTGTGTATATGTATATAATATAAATATAAATATAATTAAAAAATAATAATATAAAAACAAAAATAAAAATATTAAAAACCTCTCGAGTCGTTGACCCTTAGCATTCCAATGGCGGCCCCTACGCCGTTGGCCTTGCTTTGCTTCTTCTTACCCTTTTCTCTTTGTTTCAAAAACTTGTATTAAAAAGAAGCCAACACATAACACACCACACCACACAACAACACAACACACACACATACACTCTCTATCTATCTAACCAACACAATTAAGCCCAAAAAACAAAACAAGAAGCAGCTCAAGAAAATAAAAAAAAAGTGAGAAGGATAAGAGGCAAACACAGGGAAAAAAAAGGCTGCTTTAGTAGTAGTAGCAGCAGCAGCACAAGAACAAGAACAAGAAAACAATAAGAGAAGAAGGATAAGAGAGACTGTGGTCTAGCTATATATATATATATTTATATATATAATAGTAGATGATGATGATGATGATGATGGAGTTGGAGTTGTTCTTGTTTTACTACTGGTTTAAGTTTGTTGGTATATGTTTCTTGATGTTAGTTGTTGTTTTAAAGATTGTAGTGCTGCTTTGGTGGAGACCCAGAAGAATTGAAGTTCATTTCTCTAAACAAGGTATCAGAGGGCCTCCTTATAAGTTCTTTATTGGCAATGTGAAGGAGCTTGTGGAAATGATGCTAAAGGCCTCTTCTCAACCTATTAATCCTTTTTCTCACAACATTCTTCCTAGAGTTCTTTCTTTCTACCATCACTGGAAGAAAATTTATGGTACTTTTTCTTGAATCTTCTTCAACTTCACCATCTCTTTCAAATGTTTTTCTTTAAATACAAACAATATAAAGTGTTCTTATAACTACTTCTCTTGGGGTGGTGACATTAATATTGTTTTTAGAGTTATTAAATGTTTCTTATATGTTTGGAGAGTTCACTTCCTTCTCTTTTATCTTCTCTCTTTCCTTGTTTAATGAAAGCATATAGCTAAGCTACACATAGATTTTTATTTTCTTTAAAATAAAATAAATAATAATAAAATTATTAAAGCTGTGTGTGGATGGTGCTTCTGTTATGATGTGTGTTCCTTTATGATCCCATCCTCCAAAATTTGTGACTTTTTAAAGGCTTGTTTTCTGAGTTCAGGTACTTCTTTTTCAAACTTTTCAGCCTTTTTCTGTTCTTCAATGCTTGATGTTGAAGTTCTCAGTTTGGACTGTTTCACTTCTTGTTTTCTTCTTCTTCTTCTCCTCCTCCCACACAGCTTTAACCCATATTAATAATTACCATTTTCTCTTAATTAAATAATTTTCTTTAATATTATCCCACAAAATAACAATAATAAGAATAAGAATAAAAACAAGAAATTAAATAAAAAAAAGAGTAATGTTTTTGCACTTGTTTGTATCTGGGCTATCATCTGCTTTCTGTTCCTTCTATGTCCACTTGCTTTTTGTATTCTGATAATGAAGTTTGCATATATGTTCGCTACCCACATAGCTCCAGTTGTCTTCTTTCTACTCTCTTTTTTTGTTTTTGTTTTTGATGTATCTATATATATTATATTATATAGTATATATATATATATATTTATATAAGTTGTAGGGTCTACAAAACTATATCTATTTGCTGCAGCAGCTGCTGCTGCTCTCTGAATTAATGGTTGCCATTTTTCCTGCTCATTCCTCTTTTTGCTAACTCTATACTTACCACTTGAGGATGTGCCCTCAGCTCCTATTTGGTGCAAGAACTTGCTTTGTTTCTTTCTGCCTGTTTTTTTCCAGCTGCCCCATATTTAATGAATCTCCATACATATATCTTATCTACTCTTAACCTTTTTTTTTTTTTTTTAACATACATGTACATATGGATTAATATTTATTATTACAGTCACTAAGATTATATGCTGCGATCATCATCTTCATCTTCTCATTTCAGGTGCAACTTTTCTTGTATGGTTTGGACCAACTGTTCGACTCACCGTCTCCGATCCAGACCTTATTAGAGAAATTTTTACTACAAAGTCTGAGTTGTATGAGAAAATTGAAGCTCACCCTTTAGTTAAACAGCTCGAAGGTGATGGTCTCCTTAGTCTCAAAGGTGAAAAATGGGCTCACCATAGAAAAATCATTACTCCTACATTTCATATGGAAAATCTCAAAGTAAGTTCAAGATTCTATACACACATTAATTAATAAAGATTCATGCACAATATATTCCATTAATTAAATTTTGTTTAATTATTTTTATGTGGTAGTTGCTAGTACCTGTGGTGGCAAAGAGTGTGATGGACATGTTGGAGCAGTGGTCGTCTTCAATGTCCAACTCAGACGAGGTAGAAATTGAGGTCTCCGAATGGTTTCAAACCCTAACAGAAGATGTCATTACAAGAACTGCATTTGGTAGCAGCCATGAAGATGGCAAAGCCATTTTTAGATTACAAGCTCAACAAATGCAGCTAGCTGCTGAAGCTTTCCAAAAGGTCTCTATCCCGGGATATAGGTAATTAGTTAACTCTTTTTTTTTATTATTTTTTACTACTAATCCATCAATAAATTATCCTCACACAAGCCCATGCGGTCGCCCATCTTAGTACTTACTTAAAAAAATTTTATTTTTTAAAGATATTTTCCTACTAGAAGGAACATGAATTCGTGGAAATTGGAGAAGGAGACAAAGAAATCGCTGATGAAATTGATCGAACGGCGGAGAGGGAATTCGAAGAATGGAATGCAAGAAAATATGGGTAGTCCTAAAGATTTATTAGGATTGATGATACAGGCATCAAATTCATGCCCAAATGCAGTCACAGTACGTGACATAGTAGAAGAGTGCAAGGGGTTTTTCTTTGCAGGCAAACACACCACATCCAATTTGCTGACGTGGACTATGGTCCTGCTAGCTATGCACCCAAAGTGGCAGAAGCAAGCACGTGAGGAGGTGCTGAGGGTGTGTGGATCACGTGAGATACCCACCAAAGATGATGTTATAAAGCTTAAGACGGTAGAGCCCCCTTCCTCCCTTCTCTATCTCCAGATTATGACAAAAATCTTGTTTTGTCTCTTTGCTTCCTCTATAAAAATTCAATAAAATCTGCCACCTTTACCCCCCCCTTTTTTTTTCTATACAATAATATATTATGTTCTATCCTCCTCATCCTATTTTGAAAAAAAAAATTATTAGTGATAAATTTGTCATATAAAAGGTTATTTTCTTAAAATCCTAATGAGAAAGTTATTTTAGTAATAATTTAATAATATCATCGCAAATTGTTATGTCTTTTAAAAAAAATTGTGAAAAAAATAAAAGGGTATTTTAGTAATTTAAACTGATTATTATATGATCTGGTGTGCAGCTGGGCATGATACTGAATGAATCACTGAGGCTATATCCACCGACCATCGCGACGATCCGACGGTCAAAAACGGATGTAGAGCTAGGGGGCTACAAGATCCCCCGTGGGACCGAGCTTTTGATACCGATCTTAGCCCTTCATCATGATCAGACAATATGGGGAAATGATGTAAATGACTTCAATCCAGGGCGTTTTGCAGATGGTGTAGCGAGAGCAGCTAAGCATTCAATAGCTTTCATCCCCTTTGGGCTTGGAGTGAGAACTTGCATTGGCCAAAACTTGGCCATTTTGCAAGCAAAATTGACCCTTGCTATTATACTACAACGCTTCTCCTTTAGATTGGCACCAAGCTACCAACATGCACCCACTGTCCTCATGCTCCTATACCCACAATATGGTGCACCCATCATTTTCAAAAGACTACCCGACCCAATTGACCCATCAACCTAAAAGGGTTCACACTCATAGACCACATACCCACCCCCCCAAAGAAAATATTCTCAATAGCAGCCTATACTTTCGTGTGTGAGAGTGCAATTGTGCCAGTAAGTTGATGAGTGACCCCTCCAAAAAAAAAAAAAAAAAAAGAAATTACCATCGTTGGGTTTTTGAAAATTTTTATAGGGCCTTTTGAGTGAGAAAATATCACCACATATCTATATGATATCTACCCGTCTTCTTCACCTTTCCTTTTGCCTATTTTACTAACCCTCTCCATGCCCATGGTTTTTTTACCAACTTATTTTACCTTGGCATGTAATTGTAATTGTAATTGTATTGTATTGTGATCCATGGTTTTCACCTAAGTGTTTACCTTGGCATTTGAGATTTCATTAAAATTTAGTGTAGGAAGACTTTGGTACATTTGCTAACAACTAGATAGCTCCTTTATCTTTCTCTTGTACGTAATGTATATTTGCAAGCAATCTCTATACAGTTTTGTAATATTATGCTTTCATTAATCTTATATTTTTGTTGTTAATTTATTATTATTCACTACAAAATTCTCTCTCTCTCTCACTCCCTCATCTCCTTATTATGCCCCATGATTTCTTTATCCTGCCATTACATTGAAAGTTCAGTGGTCGACTGCCTGTCGATCAAATAAAAATTATCTATTATTTATAAATAAAAAATTACAATAACTCTTAATTACGCGCATTAAATTACAACAGCACAAAAAAATGAACAAACTTCTATATATGTCTATGTTAGTCGTATTCAAATTCATAATTTTCAAACTTTTAATCAACGAAGCATTCCCAAGCTTGTGGACAAGAAATAATCAAGAATATGCAGCAATCACAAATTCAAAATAGACTTGACACAGCAGAAATTATTACTGTTAACCACTGAAAAGGAAAGCACACTAGCTACATACATTTTGCCTCTTGCAAGCATATAGTTGCCTTGTATCATAATAATGTTAATTAATAATTAATTATGGCTAATGGGTACCAGTTAAGGTTGCGAAAATCTATAGAAATGCTATCTTTGCTAGCTAGATTTAAGTAAAATTTAAGCTTCTTCATGTTCAAGTTTACAATTTTTAGGACATTGTTTTGCTCCACATTGTGTTACCGACATTTAGATCATAGATATTTTCAAAAGACATTTGGATCATGGATGCCTGGCAATGCCATTGTTCCGTACTTGTCAGAGTGGCAAACAAAAAATAATGGTAAGTTAATTAAAAGATTAACATACAATTAGAATGAGAAGCTTCAAGTTGACATTGTTGAAATATGTAACCATATTATTAATATTGAATGCATAAGCTGTTTGGAACAATGAAAAATGGCTTACTTATGAGAATACATGCTGTCCATTTACAGAATTATATCACAAAATTTAGCAATCACTTCTTTTTAAAAATATTATGAAATTATGAAATATAAAAATAGAATCTATCGTTCTTAATTTATAAAATTAATTTTCTTCTAATTTTGAAAAATTATAAATGTGTTGATTAAATATTATTAATGAAATTTTTAGAGAGAAGTTTCCTTTATATATATAATTGATTTGATTTAATAAAAATTAGGAAGATTAGTGTATTAATACAACAAGATCTAAAGCAAAGGACAATTGCAGGAACCAAGGCATGAAATGTTGTTTAAAAGCAAAAGTGACTGTAATACAGCATGCAAATTAATGATATTTTTATGTATAGTATACAATGCACTCTCCTATCCTTTATAGGGGATTGGAGTTTTGAGTTATATTTTAGTGAAGTAAGATTTGGGAAGCAGAGCAAGCAATAATAAAACCCTTTCCTTTCTTTTTCTTTTTCCATTGTTTTTTTTTATATGTATTGAAGCTTTTTGGGATCTTCTCATGCTGCTCAGGGCATGAGCTTTACTTAAGGATTTATGGTCCCCAAGAAGCATGTGGTCAGGGATATATATCTACACAAACACACACACACATCTCCCTCTCTTCTACTCTTTTCTCTATTTTGGTCTCTGTTTTTATTCTTCTGTTAAAGGAATCAAAGCATGCCATGAACCATGTGATCACTTTAATAATTACCTCATTGCTCCTAATATTCAATTCCCATTTTGTTATTTTTCATGAATTCCTCTATCTCTTTTTTGGACACACCTTAGCACAATGTATACTATTAATTGGTTAATTAATCAAGAATAATGTGGAGTACTATATATATATATATTTGTGTGTGTCTAATTAATTTCCTCTCTCTGTATATAATTGATATGAAATATTAAAATCATAGAATAGTGTGTGCTTGCATGGGAGGAGCAAGAATCACCCTTTAAGATATGAATATATATATAATATTTTAATGTAGCCACGATCCTTCATTAACTTTTTTATTTCTTAATATATAATTTAAAGTTGTACATTTCTCTTGATAATAGAATCCATCTCTTAACCTTAATTAGTTCTTTAATATATAATTAGTATTATAAGAAGCTGCATCCATTTGTGCTTTGTCTTGAGCATGCCTCCAAAAAATCTATATGATCGTCTCTCTAGCTAAACGACAAAATTAACATTCCAATTAATGCATGCATCTTATAAAGGAGTAAACAAAACTTTCAGAAAAATGTATATTCATTTATAGTATATGTGCTTGCAATATACTCCTCATTATTTTTTATTCATTTGTTGGATGAAACCTATAATCTCCATTTTCCATCACATTAAAGGGTCCTTACATGGTAAATATTATTAATGAAAATATTTTTTTTTTTTAATTAATAGAGAGGTTAAAGATCTAAATAATAATGAATGACATAATAGGGATAATCCTCCCCTTTTATGTCTAGTAAAATTAATTTCACAAATCTGCATTGGTAGAATTTCAACTCTACATCTCATAATGCTTTAAAAAAAAAAAAACTATTAAGCTACTGTTTTACTAATGAAATATTAAATATTTTAGATATATAATATAATTTTTAATGTACAGGTCAAGAAACTTAATTTATAACGACTTTTCTTAATGAAATTGCTAAAACAATCAACAATACATATATATATGTACAACAGAGAATTTCAATTCATAATTTTTTTTTTGAAATGATAATTAGTCATCACATGATTACTCCATTGAGAATCTACACCCAGGAAGCCAGCTGATAGTGCTACTGGCTATTATCAATTGGGACATGAAACAAAGTGCTAATAGATTCCTAATTACTAAGCAAATTATATAGGTTGTTCTAGAGTCATTATTAAACAAACCCACATTAGTTTAATCCCATATGTCTCTGTCTTCGCACCCATGCCAAAGCTATTGAGCTGGCTAGTTTCTAGTTTCTGCCCTTGATTAATGCAAATGGGTAGCTCTTTTTTTGCATGATTAACCATTTCCATGCCTCATGAGACGCAAATAATATAAGTGGCATTTCTCAATATATTAATATCCCATGCTTAGTTGGATTATAAAAAATCTTCTTTGCCAAAATTAACTTTTAAAAAGGGTTATGATGAAGGAATTTTTTTTTTTTAGACATTCCAAGAATTGAAAACAACGTACTGTCAAAATTAACATTTAATTTTCTGAACTATAAAATAGACTTCTGATCATCAAATTATTAGTTGAATGGTAGTAGCAAGAGCATATGATGTTATGGGAAATGTGTTAAAGCATTTCTCCTACAAACATCCATATGACAGGATCCAATTATGCATACAAAATACAAACAGATTATCCCAAGATTTGTTCCCATTTAGTGTTACTGTGTTAGCCTGTGGCACTCAAAGATGACCTGAAAATAGTACTAAATATATGTATAAACATTCACATCTAAGGCAGCAGAAGATTACACAAGCTAAATACAAAATCAAATAAGTACAAAACTTCACTCTCTTTAGTGTCCCATATTTCATTGAAAAATAATTAAAGAGAAGCTAGACCTAATGTTGACATTGTTATTTTTGTTGTAAAATAAATGGTATCTAAGTGCTTCTTGTAAGGTTTTCCATTGACAAAAGTTCAAGGAATTCACTCCATTGTCTTCATTCAAGCACTTAAAAATCTCTTGAAATGGAGCTGTTGTCCCAGATTGGGACCAATTATTGATAAGACTAGTCCAAAGGTTCGAAAAGGATTGAAGGAAAAGACAATTGAGGGAGCAATTTTATTGCTTCAACAACCTGATTTTAGCCTTAATTATTACAACATTTCTCCTTTCTTAGTTCTGATCACAAACAATTACTTGATTTATTCCATTTCACAACAACCCATTTAACTGGAGTCAAGGATATATAGCAGAAGGCACACCAAATATAAGAATAAGAAAGTGATGTAATATTCACTACTATATAGTAGTTTAAATTTTACCATTTGTTATATAATTCATCAATATTTCGCTCGTTTGATATTTGATGTCTTTATTTATAAAAAGAATTTAAAAATTATGAAAAAGATAATGAAATGCATATTAATTATGTGTAAATAAACAATGATTTCTAAGTTAAAAACAAATTGCATTAGGGACAAAATTAGCTCAAGGGGGCCACACTAAAAAAAATTAGAGAAATCATTTCCTCAATGAGAGGCATCATCACATGGGAGTATCAGTCACAAAGGGATGCTAATGAGACAATGGCAGAGGATTTGGTGGAGCCACATAAATGCACTACTTACTCAATTGTAGGCTGCTAAACCATCATCAATTTGCTCTTGTTAAGGTCTTTTGAAGACAATTAAAAAAATCATAATCAATCTCCAATGAAATGTGAACAAAGCAGCATTTCTGAATATACATACATTTATAATGTGCACCCATTAAAATTTGTAGCATTCACTGACCAAAGAATGACACATTGGAACTATGCTGGTAATTTTAGTGACAATGCCACCTGTGCCATTCTCCTTTTCTTTTTTGTGTTGTTGAAGAATAATGTTACAACAAAATCAGTTGAAAAAGATTGATGAGAGGAAAAAAAAAAGGAAAAATTAAAATATATTAAAAGAATCTACATGTGTAATGTTTAGCAAGATATGTATAATAAAGAAGTGCCATGTGCTAATGCTGTAGGCAATATTTAAAAGAGGTGAACGCTGGAAAATATATTTTAGGAAAAAAAATTGAAATCTTTCTTCACATTTTCATTTATTGTCAACCATATGGAATGATATTTTAAACTAATCTTAAAAATATATATGTGAAGGAATTTTAAATTAAGACTTAGGATAAGCTCACACATTGTAGGATCCATTTTTTGTGCTAATTATATACTTTAAATTAGAAAAAAAAAAAAAAGAACGGTGAGGCAATTTCTACATCAGCTTAATACAAATTGTAAAAGTATTTAAATTAATTTATTAAATGTAACTAAATTCTTTTAGAACAAATTGGTACTTTCAAAATTAAAATTTAAAGTATTTTTCATGCAAATCCAACCTGTGGACATTTAACATTTGCACATCTCTATGTCACCTAGGCAGTAGAACTCTAGTTAAATGGCTAAACTATAACATATAGATATATATAGCTGCATCCATATTTTTTTAATTTTATTAAAGGTCAACCCCTATGAATGATATTTTAGACTAATTATTGAATACAATGTCAATTAGTTTTACGTTAAATAATGAATTCTGATGAGAGATTCACACTTTAGACCCATCAATTATTTTGAGCTAATATTTTGGACAACACTTTGAAAAAACCTATACATTGGATAGATGATAAATAAATCTCCTAAGCTAAAAGGGCTAAAATAAAGACATTTAAGTTAGATGCATGCATATTTCTACTACAGTTACATCCTTATTTTTGGTCAAGATGAAATCTTTTTAACATGTGTACGTATATAGTTAAGTTTTAGAGGTATGCAATTTCTTGGATCACCAAAACACTAGCTAGTTTTCTGCAGGAAGTTAACAATGTGATGTTATGACCCAGGCTTCCTTGTAATCTGCATCAACTTTTAAGCTTTTACGCCTAATTTAAGAAGTTGCACACGACAAGCCATCTATGTATATGCTTATATGTATGCCCCCAGAAAAATTCCGTTATTTTGATGATGTTCATGTTCCTGATTTGAAGAAAAGGGTTGGTCTAAAATCTACTCCTCAACCTAACCTACTAACATAATTGGCTGAATAGTCTTATAGTTTACTATTATCATTATTTTGTACACCCCATTTACGGTAAGCTTAGTTCCATTGCGGGTACGTCAAGTACCATTTTAACAGGAAAAGAATAGGTAGAAAACTGAAAGAAGAACAAACATAGGATGATAAATAATGTGTTATCCAATGCCAAAATTATATAACTTGCTGCAGGAGCCGCCTGTGAAGACTAGCCATTCAGGTCAGTTGTTTTCTATAAAAGGAGGCCTAGGCGTGCATCTATGGCTAACTCATGATGGTAGCTTGTGGAGTGAGTCTAGATGTAGCTTGTTGGGCTGCAAAATATCCTAGCCACAAGTGAACTACTTATGTACTGGTTTTAGTTTTAGGCCCAGTTGAACAAATGTAAAGAATTAATTGTCAGTTTATTATTGCACAACTGTTCAGAAGCTATGCCAAGCTCACTCTATTATAGGATCTCTGGTGCTTTTGCTTCAATTGCTTAATTCTGAAGAATCAAGTAAATGATGAAACTGAACTATAGCACCAGGACCCTAAATATGAGGTGCAAATGTAATACTGAATGATTACGGTGCCAAATCAACTTCATTTTTACATTTAAGAGAGCAAAAAGTTTGAACATGTTTGGGTCTCCAAGCTGTCTTTGAACA
>CATIWO010209777.1:0-10809 GCA_949673435.1 Macaranga tanarius
AAGCCCTCAATTTCCCTCTTCTTCTTCTTCTCTATCACTTTCTCTACACAACACTTCCACACTCACACATATATACACTCACTAATCTACACCAATCAAAACTTGCCAAAAGCCCCCTCAAAAGTCTTCCTAATATTTAATACCCCAACCAACTATTAAATACATATTTATCACTTAACTCACTAATATAATAATAATATAATAATATATACAAATATCACACTTCATCTCTACACACCCTCAAACAACTTGGATTATTACACAATAATTCTCAACTTTCTAATGTGACAAAAAGGTCCAAACTTAACTTACAAGTACACCCCTCTCTACCAATATGCACATGCCAAACCCAAATAAAACTCATGACTCTATTCCCCATGTATAAAAATACATGCATGAACAGGACTTCCAAAATACGGGTGTTACAGTTTCAATTTAAAATTTTGATATTTACTTTCAAAATAAATTTATTTATTTTACTAAAGTAAAATAGTAGTTTTAATGGATTAAAGAAAAACAATAATACAATACTACACTACCCCATCTCTAATTAAAAAATAATTAAGAAAATATGAAAAAATATAATTTTACATTTTAATAACTTTTGGTATGTATATTTCATGTAGGGGTGGTCGTCGGTTGGATTGGTCGGTTCGAGTGGAGAATTGGGAAGAACTAATCGGTTTTCAGAGAAGAATATAAAAAGCCAAACCGAACCAAAAGTGTATGTGAAACCAAAGGTTAGGATTTTTGGAATACTCGGGTTGGTCGGTTCGCAATAACAGATTGGGCTCGGTTGGGTTAGGCTCGAATACATTGGCCTAGAAAAAAAAGCACATTTAATTAAATTCTATCATTAACATTGGGCTTAACCCACATTTAAGTTTACATTACAAAATAAAGGCTTTTTCTGCTTAGTTTACAAATTAACTAATAGCCTATACTGATTACTTACTGCTTCCCAATGTAATTTTTCACTGTTTTACATATAAAAAAAATTGCAATAACATACAAAAAAATATTGAATCAGACTGCCTGCAAAGTAATTACAAAACATATACTTTGCATATATAAAAAAATGAAGACATTGATGCTACTGCTAAGCTAAGCGCTAATGGCTCAGATAGTATCCTTCCAACTAATGCACCAAAAAAAATCAGATGGAACAGTCATAAAAATGACTCAATGATAGCAAATATGCAGAATACCAAAAAATAATATTGCAGTCCTGATAGTATATCCAAAAGAGAGGCATAAATTCACATGCATATATAATTATGAAAAAACAATGATAGAAATTGAATTAGATCATATTATAATATAAGATTAATTAAATGACCAGAAATATATAATGAATATGCAAAAAGGCTCAGGATGCTATTATTCAAATTATGTTAGAATACAGCCCCATTTCTGGCAGTAACAGCTAACAAAGCTGAGTATAGCCACCTAAAGAAATTAAATATGTACTCTATTTATTATCAGAAAGCATTGGTGGAAGCATCATCATTGTCAAAAAAAATACACTAGTATAATTCAAAGAGGCTCAAGATAACATTAATTAAAATCACATCAAGAATGTTTCCATATTTCCGATAGCTAAGCAAAAAATAAAGCCACCAAAGAAAATTCAGCAAACATTCTGTCAAGTTTTAGGATTAGGTGAAAGCTTCATCATTGCCTCATTGCTTACTGCAACAACAACACAGGCACCTCAAATATTCAATTAATTGAGGCACTACGGGTTGGTCATATGTAAGATAAAGAAGAAGAACAATGCAACCATACAATGAAATGTACAGAAGCAGCAAGCGGCCAAACATGTAGTGTAGCATCCTCAAAGTACCATATACACGTGTCCATAAAATAACACCAACACATGGCATAAGAAAATTTTTCTCGAATGTATCATAAATATATAAAAGCTTGTACATAGTACATAACTTACTATTGTACACAACTTTACATATGTATACTAAAACAAACATTATCTCATTACATATTATCCTTAATGCCCAAAATGACAAATGCTCATGAGGATAGAGATGTCGACACCAAACTCTCCTTTGACCTACCTGAGCTCATGACGAAAACACACCTCAAGCTTCTATCTATCTATAGCTTGAAAAACACAATTACAAAGGAACGAGCTTGCGACTTAATAAGTAATTATTAATATAATCAAACATATAATACTTCTCAAGAACTAATTAAGGAAAAATATATAAATAACTTGCTACACATCAAACTACAAGAAAATCCTTCAACAAGTGCGCACGACCGTGTAGGAAATGCACACGGTCGTGCCTGAATTCCAAACTTGGCACACTGAGCTCGCACGGCCATGTAGAAATTATGCACGGCAGTACCTGAGGCTTGAAATTTTCCCCATGATCATACATGGATGTGCCTGAATTTGAGATTTTTCTCACTGATTACGCACAGCCGTGCCAAAAGGACACACTGTCGTGCCTGAAACTGGCATTTTTCCTACTGAAATCACATAGCTGTGCCAAAAAGGCACACGACCATGTCTTAAGTCCTGAATCCAAAATTCCGCATATGCACGGCCGTGTCCAAAAATTTGTGCAATATCCAAATCACCACAAAAAGATATCTAAATACTAAAACTCAATTGTTGGTGCAACATATATACTAAATCACACCAAAGTAATCCATAATCATAATCCTCATAATCACACCTCACATTTAATCCACATTCAATATATATATATATAAACGCAATGCAACAATACATATTCATGCACATTAATTATCCGGCCGGAATCATCGTCACACGTTTCTTACACATAGCTCACTTTTGCTTTATTCCTCACATAATTCACATTTTTAATATGAGTGGCCACTTTCTAAGACTATCCGCCCAGCTCAGTCTCAAATTTCATATTTATTTTTGGGTAGCTATCCGCCCGGCTCAATTTTCCCATTCCTCACAATTTATATATTACATGTGGCCACTATTGAGACTATCCACCCAGCTCAGTCTCAATTTCATATTCAATGGAGACTATCCGGCCGGCTCAGCCCCACTTTCACACGTATGCTCACATTCCTCATAATCAATTAATATTGATATATATATCACCATTCTCACAATAATACATGTCAATCCATACCACATCAAGTGGCTTATATAATTCAACATATGTGGCAATATTCACAATTCACCACAACACATTCTCAATTAACCATTTAATATTCTCACAATATATATGTATATACCATTCTTGCCATCGTAAATGGCGTACACAACCCAAACATAGTTAAACAACTATGATTACAAGAGAATCAGTATATATAAGCCTTTTATTAATAATTACTTACTAAAAAACTTTCAACTTCTTCTAAAAAAAAAGCTCCTCTTATTGAGTGGGGTCTCCTCTATTCCTTCCAACTCCTACATATAATTATATATCAAATTCAATAAGCAAATATTGCAACTCACCCTAAAACTCACAAAGTGTAACTAAATGCTCATAGTTTAATATAGCCTAAAGATGCACATACAAGTCTAATAACTACCAAATTTCTACTAAAGCTAGGGTTAAGAGTATACTAACAATTCCAATTAGAATTACTCAATTCGGATAAGTATGGAATTAATTATGGATTTTAGAATCCATTCGGGAAAAATAGGGCATTTAATGTGAGCAATAAAATGTCTGACCCTATTAGATCCTCTTAGCGATAAATTCAGTCCAAGCTTAAAACATAAAAGTTATAGAAGACTCTCTGAAGTTTCTAGATCCTCCAACCATACTTAAATCAGAGCTCTATAGCCAAAGTTATGGCAATAACAATAGGACTAAAAATAGAGGAAAAATAGGACACGAATTGCACTAGACAAAACTCAACTATAATCAACCATAAAATATGTAGAGCTTACCAATTAGGATTCAAATGTATTTAAAACCTTATAATGCTCCCCAAAGTAATTGATTGCTATCTTATGCAAGATCACAAACTCTCCAAAAATCACTCAAAAACTCACTCTCTTCTCTTCTTTAATTCACTACAATCTCTACACATCAACACACACACACATACACACAAACACTCCACCAATCAAAAACCTCCAATTGGCCTCCCTAAAGTCTCCTTTAATTAAATGCACAACCAACCAATAAATGCATATTTATCACTAATTACCAATAATAAATAATACTCTTAATAATATAACCAAATATTACCAAAATATCTCCTTAGCCCCTTAATGAAATGAGTATATTGCACAATAACCCATAACTTTCTATTGTGAGAATTAACTCCAAACTTTTCTTATAATCTAGTCCCTCTCTACAACTCATGCACATTCTCAAACTTAAATGAAGTCCACTATCCATTATGCCTAAAATGCAATACATATATCATAAGTACGTATGCTAAAGGGTGGGTGTTACATATAGTATTCACAATGAAAAATGATTTGCGCATCAAAAATGAAAGAATATACAATTTAATATAAGTTAGCAAAGTTACTGAGGTAATGAAGGGCCACTGCCCACTTAGTCCAGATCTAAAAAAGATTAAAAAAAGAAAAAAACATTAGACTGAGAAAGTATAAGTAGAAATGAAACAAAATTTGAATAACTGAATAAATAAATAACAGCATAACCTTTTTCAAATTACAGCAACTCATTCAAATTTTCTTCAACTAAGAGTGGCTGATCAGGCTTTCTAAGCCAATCCTGAGTGCAAATCAAAGCTTCCATAATTTTTGAAGTTAATGAACTCCTGAAAGCATCTAGAACTCGACCACCAGTGCTAAAAGCAGACTTAAAAGCCACAGTGGAGATAGGAATACCTAAAATATCCCTGGCCATTCGAGACAGAATTGGAAACTTCTCATAATTTAACTTCCACCACCTAAGTATATCGAAAGTTCCCTCATCTTCCACAACTGTCTCAGCCAAATAGACATCAAGTTCAGTTCTCTTGGTACCAACAACTCCACATTCTTGTTTATGCTTCTTAAATCTCTCTCTTTCAGTAAAGAAATTGATTTGCTGGTAGGATGCAATTTTATCTCAGGAACTGACTGGCTAGCTTGACTAACACCAGACTCAGAAGCAGAGGATGAACCATACACACACACATAATCCTCAAATAATAGAATCAGATCAGATTTGATAACAAAAAATAATATGCTTCCTAAGGATGAACCATAGAGTTGATTGACAAAAAATTTAAGAAATTCAAGTTTATATCGAGGATCCATTATAGTACCAATAAAAATAAGACAATTCATTTTCTCTGGATCCCCCCAATACTTGTCGAATTTAGTTCTCATATTGAACCCCATGTTCATAACAGAAATATCATAAGAAGATTGTATATCAGTCAACATACAATGCAAATCTAAAATCTTAAAAAAGAAGGCATTTGCAGTGACATACTGAGAGCCAAAAATTCTCAGTGTGATATTATAAAAAAGCTTCAATAGTTGAACAATTTAATTAACACATTCCTAGTCAAAAAAATTAGGAATATCATCACCAAAATCTGATCTAAATGCAGCTTCATTCTCCTCATATTTTTCAAATGCTGTGACATACAAACATTCAATACTCAACATGATGTAGGTTGAATTCCACCTAGTGGGCACATCAAGGGTCAATGAAGATTTTGACTCAATCCCAACCAAATCAGATATCTCTCTAAACTTCCTTAACCTAGCAGGAGAGTTCCTAATGTATCTAACAACCTCCCTAACCTTTTTAACAGATGCATTGGCTTCCTTCAATCCACCAGTCACAACCAAATTTAGAATGTGAGCAATACATCTCATATGCAAAAACTTTAACCTAACAGATGATGCACCCTAACTTAACAATTTTTTTAAATATCCAACAGTTGTGTCATTAGAGGATGCACTGTCAATAGTTATGCTAAAGAAAATTTTAATACCCCAATCAAGCAAACAATTCTCTAAAGATTTGGCCATATATTCACCCTTATGAGAAGAAACGGGCACAAAGGAAATAATTTTATTATGCAAATTCCAACCATCATCTATGAAATGAGCAGTCACACACATGTAATTAATTCTTTGAATTGATGTCCAAGAATCATTTGTAATGCTGATTCTTTGACAGTGTGACTTAAGAAAATTTTTCAGCTTTAACCTCTTAGCAATATATATGTTATAACAGTCCCTAGTAATAGTCCTTCTAAATGGCATCTTAAAATGAGGATATGCAACATACATAAAGTCTTTAAAACTAGATCCTTCCATAAATTTAAACGACAATTCATCAACAATAACCATTTATTCAAGTGCATTCCTAATTAAATCCTGATCAAATTTTCATGAACCTATGACACCAGGTTATATGCTATCTTGTGCTTCCACCGTACTACCACTAGGTTGAAATGTCAAAAGTGCCTGCCTACTGTCTTTACTATGAGGTATTTTCATATAATTCAAGATATAGTTTTTTTAATAAAAAAGTGTCATGTTGTTTAGAGTGACAGTTATAAACAGCAGCACAGTAAAGACATTTACCCTTTATCACAACACTGGATTCATCCTTTATTCTCTTAAAAAACTGCCAGACTTTTGATTTTGGTGCAGTCTCTTTTCTTTTTTTGGCAGCAGGTTCAGTCTGAGGCTACTAAACAGAGGCACTTGGGGCTTCCATCTCAGTAGCAGAATCAAGAACACCAGTGGCATTGGTATTGCCACTGGTATTTTCCAACTGCAAAGAATACAAAATGAAAGAAAGGCACAATGGCACAGAAATTATTAGACAGTGATCATACAATAGGAGTAATCATTTTAAATAACAGCAAAAATTGAGAAATGAGAATGGGCATTATACCTGACTCATGCCTTTCTCACGGTGAGATGAGATCACAGTGATATACAGGGATTTATTAAGCTTCCACCATTTTTCAGTTATTAAGTTATAGCTTTTCTCAGATTAAGCTTCCACCCTTTTTCAAGTATAACTTAATATTACTGAAGCTTCTACCCTTTTTCAAGTATAACTTAATATTACTGAAGCTTCCACCCTTTTTCAAGTATAACTTAATATTGCTCAAGCTTCCACCAACTGTTTTGTTCCAGATAGTCACTGGAACACAACACCAAATACATACACAGATGACTGAATAGAAAAAAAATAATTTCACATTTCATATTAACAAAAAGTAAACATAAAATTATTTTTAAATAGACTAAGATTTTTTTTCATCTAAATTAAATAGATCAGATCTATTAAAACTGAGACCTGATCTAAATAAATAGAGAACACATATAATAAAAAAAAATACCAGATACCAATTTGGTTAAAAATAGAAAGCATATTGTTTAGACTTGAGAATCCAGAATCCAAATCAATATAAAACGCAAAATATAGGTTAACAAGACTGGAAAAATCCAGAACTGATATAAAGAAAAAAAAGACCAAATCAATAAAAATTATATCAAAGACAATATCTTTTAAAAACAGAGTTGAGGATCGTTTAAATATAGGGAATCAAGACAAATAAATATACTATATACATCTTTAACAAGCGTTACAAGCCAGACCTGATCTATCAAAAAAGATCAGATCCATAATAAAAAAAAGACCTCATCTATTAAAAAAGACCAGATCCATAAAAAATCAAGGCATGATCTATGAAATTAGAACCATATCTAAAAATTAAAAGGCCAGATCTATGTAAAAATAGACCAGATATAAAGAAAACTCAAATATTTTTCATATATATCAAAACAGATACAACACATAACCAAAAAAAAAATTATTTTTCAGACAATTGCAAAAAAAATAAAATCAATAAAAATAAATAGCAAAAGGTGTTGAAATAAAAAAAACTTTTTCTCAATAAATACCAAATAACTAGTGAGTAACACATTATACATAGATGATAATACAAAGAGATTACCATAGAATAAATTCAATACAACACAGATCCATAACATAGAAAATAAATGAATGATCTGCTGAAAATATAGTCACCAGAATCAATCAATATGTCACTACGATTTCACCGTAATATAACACAAACAGATTACGAGCCCATATATAAAGAGAAAAGAGATTGCAGATTCGAGAGAATAAATAAAAACCCAAATGAAGGATGAAGGTTAACGTCTACTATTAATGAAAGATTCAAAGAATCAAAGGTTAATTAGGGTTCCTGAAAGGGAGAGGGAGAAGATTTGAGAGAAGGGTGCTGAGTAGGGTGAGAATCGAGAGGCGGAGAGGAGAGCAGAGAACGAGAGGTCATCTAGATCTAGGGTTTGTGAAAGGGAGACTGGGAGAGACAAGAAGATTCGAGAGAAGAGATGAAAGGAGAGGACAGTCACAAGCGGCTGTGAGAGAAGAAAAGAACAAAATAGTACTAGGTTTTTTTTTTCAATTTATATAGTGGCATGCATATATACAAAACGACATTGTTTTGTATATGTGTAATATCAAAAATTCAGACGGGTCAGAAATATTCAAGCCTCCTCCGACCCGTCATCCAAAAACTGATATATTTATTAACTTCCACCCGAGCTGATTTTCCCTCTCATTCGGTTTCTGAGCCGTTAGTTGATTTTTGATCCGTTCGGTTCAAATTTTTAGGTTCGGTCAGTTTTTGCCCACCCTTAATTTCATGTGATAACTTACTAAAATCATATTTTGTGTCAATAATATATCAACAATTATGATAAAATTAAAATAATATATCCAAAATTAATGGTAAAAATTATAAGTTATAATTTATTATACTAAAAATCACAAAATAAAATTTATTAAAGGGAAAAATACAATTTTCTACCATATGGTTTACGCATTTGGCAAAAGTGGTCATGTGATATTTTTTGTGATAATCAACTGCCCTGTGTGTTGTTCCGTTAGCAATTAAAGTCCAAAACTTATAACACCGTCTAATATGATGACATGGCAATCAATATGTCATCTGACATGGATAAAATATTACAGCATATGATCAAAAATTAGAAAAGAAAAAAAAGAAAAGGTGAGGTGAACCATGTTGTTCACCATAATTCCTATCTATAATCTCGATGAACTGAGTAAGCTGCTCAAGAGCATCAATCACAGTGGTGAATTAGCACAACCACAGCATTCACCAAACCACCCTGAGTTGGGCTTTGCTACTGTTGCTACTGGTGGTCGATCTTCCACCAGAATTTAAACTTTACAGAGTAAAAAATCCCACAAGAGGGGAAGGCTTAGGTAGTTGATAAAAAATCCATTGTTATTGATTTTTTTAAAGCCAAAGGCCAATTCAACCTAGAAAAAACATTATCTAAATTCACTAATATAGTAATTAATAGGGCTGTATTCAAGCCGGGCTGAGCCAAATAGTCAGGTATTCGGGCTCGGCTCGGAGTTTTATAAGTGGGCTCGAGCTCGGCTTGAGCTCGTGTATTTTTATGAAATGGTGATCGAGCTCGAGCTCGGCTCATGGCAATGAAGATTGAGCTCGCTCGAACTCGGCTCGGTAATTGCTCGTTTGTCAAATACTCGAGCTCGTTCGTTAAAATGCTCATTTAAAAGCTTGATAGAAAGCTCGATATAGAGCTCGGCAGAGAGCTCAACATAGAGCTCGGCATGGAGCTCATGTGTGAGCTCGGCATGGAGCTCGTGTTGAGCTCGGCATGGAGCTCAAAAATTACACTTGCTTCAGCCTTCAGTTACAACATCCAATAAAAGCAACAATTACATCAGCTTTAATATATTCCAACATCCAACAAAAGCAAAAGTGATACACACAATAACAACCCAAAATTAAAGTACAAATAGCAAATACAAAAGTTGAAAAAGAAAAAAGAAAATCATAATAATACACAATGATCCAAATGTCCAAAATATTACAAATCACAGCAATTCAATATCTGAATGCATAAGAGAAATATCAACATAAAAAATCTTGTATCATTATATTGAACCTGAAAATAAGAACAAACAAGAACAAAAGCAAATAAACAACTTTAGAAATCAGATTTGAGAGGCATCAGTGAGAAGAAAATAAGCATATGACAGAGAAAAGGGCAAGTGTAAAAGACGTAAATGAACAAAAATTGAAAATGAGTATGCTAGCAGGAATTCAAATACCTCTGCCCCAGGCTGGTATGTATTTCCAACTGATTCAATTGCTGATTCATGATATCCACAGTCTTCCTAAGAGTCCACCAACTGAGTAACAACATTTTCAAGATTTCATTATTATAAGTCCTGAAACAACAATCACACTTATATATAACATCAGTATCTTATAACTCTACAAGACCAGAACCAAAGAAATAGTACCAACTAACACCAACTCTGGTGACCGCTAGAACCCATACAGATGTGGAAGTAAACTGTAAACGTGGACAAAAAAATGAACAAATAGAGCCAATTAAAAGCCACAAGTGAACAATTCATCTTCAACATTCAAATAAATCACAAACATATATATACACACACACGCAGTAGCATCATAAACACTAGCTTCCATTAATAACCACACTTGAAAACAAACAAAATAATGTGTGGTAAAGCAGCTACATATATGAACTGAATTCACACTAGAAAAATTAAATAGCTGAACTTCTATTTCCAATTATTATTTCCAATTAATATAATAGCATCAATAATATTAAAAATCAACAGAAATATTAAAAAAAAATACATTTTTATTGTAAAAAAACATATTTAAAAGTTATTTTTTAGGGAAAAAATATCAAAGATATTTCATCTAGAAAATATAAAAATTTTACTACTAGAATGTAAGAAATTTATTAATGTGTAAATTTTTTTTAATGGTGAAAAGATATATTCAACA
>CATIWO010209809.1:0-10411 GCA_949673435.1 Macaranga tanarius
TAATGTAAGTTTTATTTCTTAATTATGAAGAAATGTGTGTTTTCCTAAAATAAAAATGATTTATTGATATTGTTGGACATGCAAGTTAGGATCTTTAATCTTTCGACGTGCTAATTAAAGTTCTATTCCTGTAAAGTGAAACATGAGTTGTGCTTATTGTGAGGGAACATGAGGATGATGAATTTTTTTAGTATGAATATGAGGATGAATTTTTTTAAATATTTTGTACGTATATTATTGTCCTTATAATTATTGCCCTATACCATAACAATATAAAACATTAATTTATATGTTATATATTATTATGTTGAAAATTGTAGGAAGCTGTAGAGATTATGGTTGCATCTGCTTCTCAGTTGCCAGAGGATTCTACAGATGCTTCAGAGGTTGATGTTATGCGTATTTACCTTCAGGCTATTGGAGTGGAGCAGAAAAAGCGGCGAGTGTATGGTCTTGGCAGCTAAGCATCAACATTTTATCCAGATTCTATTTCAAGCTCTTCCGCTGCCTTTTCCCAGTATGATACTTTATTTGATGAGCGGTTGCGGGAGGAGTTGCAAGGCATTGAAGAAAATTTGCAGAAAAAAATGAAGAGATGCAACAAAAGAATGAAGAAATGCAAAAATAAATTGAAGATATGAAAAAAAGAGAAGAAGAAAGACAAAAAAAGAGAGGAAGAGATGCAACAAAAGATATACCAGATGGAGCAGATTATGCTTAGGTTCACTCAGGGTCGTACTTCTCAACCTCCGGCACATACATTCGGATCTCCAGAGGTGACCACTCATGATGATTCTGAGCATATATGTGATGATTTGTAGTAGTCTTTAAAAATAATTATATGTAATTTAAAAATAATACAAATGGATGTATTAAACTTATGATACTTATTTATAAAAAATTATATTTGAAAAATTAATTGCAAATTAAATTAAAACCAAAATAAAAATATTTATGTATTGTCTAATGAATGAATGAATTAATTTTGTATTTAATTTTTACCTAAATAGCAACAGAATAGAAATGAAAAATCCATTTCAAAAATTAGAATCGGATTTTTTCATTTTCATTTAGGATGGAATTCCGGTTTCAATATTCAACCAAATAGAAACGGAAAATTCCGTTTCTAAATTAGCGACGGATTATTCCATTTCTAATTCCTAAATTAGAAATGGAAATTCCGCTTCTAATTTAGAAACGGAAAATTCCGTTTCTAAATTAGCGACGGATTATTCCGTTTCTAATTTCTAAATTAGAAACGGAAATTCCGCTTCTAATTTCTATGCAAAAAGTCTGTTGCTAATTTAGCGACAGATTTAAAACGCAAAGCTCTCTTCTATTTTATGGTGATGCGAGGGGTTATTTGGAATTTAGAAACGGAATTTTCGTCGTAAAAATTTAGAAACGGAAAAATTCCGTCGCTAAAATTTGCAACGGAACGCAAATTCCGTCGCAAAATGATCAGCGACGAGCATTTTTGAAACTGAAATTTTCCGTTTCTATTCCGTCGCTATTTCCAAATAGCTACAGAATTACAAACGGATTCGGCCGTTTCTATTTTATTTTTTTCGTGTAGTGACAACTATAGCTTTCTCTCAGCTCTTCTTTAAACACAACTTTCCTCTGATAGCTGCCATCCCTGCCTTGTGACCTTTTCCGATAACATAACAGTTTATGCCTAGCTCTAGAATTTTCCAATAGTGAGAGTTCTTTTCTCCCTTCGTATCTCATCCCAGTACTGTTCCAATGAGTGTTATTAGCTGGAATTGTCAAGGATTGGGGAGCCGATTCACTAAGAAAGTTCTAAAAGATTTAGTCCTAAAACATAAGCCAGATCTAATTTTTCTGACGGAAACCAAGCAACAACAACAACATCTTGAGTTTTTAAGACGAAGGTTGGGGTTTGATGACAGTGTGTATGTTGATCCAAAAGGAAAATCTGGGGGTTTAACATTATGTGGAAGAAAGAATGGGATGTACAGATTTGTAGGAAAATGAAGAATTATGTCGATGTACAGATCCGGGAAAACAAAACTGGCATTTTATAGGGATTTATGGGTCTCTAAATAGAGGGGAAAAAGCTACAGTTCTATAGGAGATTTATGGTATTACCCGAATGCTTGATGAGCCCTGGCTAATAGCTAGTGATTTTAACCTTTGTCTAATATCAGATGACAAACTAGGTGGTAATGGGATTAATTAGTCTCAAGCCTCCATTCTTCATCAATTCATTGATGACTATGAACTCATTGATCTGGAATTTAAAAGGGGCCATTTTACGTGGTATAATCGACAGCTAGATATAGCTACGATAAAAGCTAGGTTAGATAGAGCTTTTGCTACAGTTGAATGGAGATAGATATTTCTAGATGCTCAAGTGTTATATGAAGATTTCCTGGGTTCAGACCATCGCCCAATTGTAATACAACTCACAAGACCCATACCGAAAGGAAAACGACGATTTAAATTTGAGCTGAAATGGCATAAAGAGGTGAAATGTCAGCAGATTATTGAAACTGAATGGAATAAAAATTTAGAGCAAGGCACAGGATATACGATCACTCAGAAGCTCACTAACTGTGCTAGAGAGTTACAAGAGTGGAGTAAAAAAGCATTTGGTAATCCACTTTAGAAGATTCAACAACTCAGGGAATAACTCAACCAGTTATATGAAGGGAATTTTGAACAAGGAGACAGAGATTTAGAATGAAAATTGCTAAAAGAATTACAAGAGGCATGGGATCATGAGGAACTTCATTGAAAGCAGAGGTCCCAAATTGATTGGCTACTAGCAGGAGATCAGAATATAAAGTTTTTCCACATGTCAATAGTCCAAAGGAGATCATACAATTAGCTTCTAAAGATTCACAGTAGGACTGGGGGATGGCTCACAGATGCGAAAAAAATTAATGAGGAAGTTCTATCTCACTTTCAATGTCTTTATATGAGTGAACCTATAATTGTAGCTCCTGAAATTGTTTTAGCATAAAAAAGGTAGTAATCGCTGACATGAACAATTCTTTACTTGCTCCTATTAGTGAAGTTGAAGTGAGAGCTGCGGTTTTTCAACTAGGAAAATTAAAAACTCCTAGACCTGATGGCATAGGTAGCACGGACACGGAAAATGGAGAAACTGAAAATGGGAAAACAGACACGGAAAAATGGCTTTTCTCGAAAATATAAGAAACGGGGACACCGGGGTCAATTTATAAATATTAAAAATATAGGGTTAAATTTATAAATATAAAAAATTATAAAATTTAATTTATATAAATTATAAATTAAGTTCAATTTAAAAGTGTATTTTTCATGGTTAATGATATTTTTTATCATAAAAATAATTGTGAAATATGTCCAAAAATATGATAATAACATTTATAAATACAAAAAAAAAAACATTCTTTTACAACTAAAAATCAACAAATGTTCATTTTATCCTATATTTATAAAAAAAAATAATAACACCCTTAATAATATATAATTTCTCAATAATCATGAATAAATAATTATCCATCTAAAATATTCTACACATTAATTTATAAAATATTACACATCAATTTATAAAATATTACACATTCTCATTAACATCTTCATTGAAAAATATTATCTCTAATTCTGGTTCATCCAATGAGAGGTTAGAAAACTCGAAAAATTCGGCATCTAATTCCCGTTTATTTGTGGAAAAGGCCTCGAAACTTTATCTTATTTGTGGAAACGGCCCCGAAACGTTTCCGACAAGTTTCCGAAATATGTCGGTGTCCGAAACAGGACACGGCTCTTGATAGAGGTGTCCGTGCATCATAGCATTTGACAAGTTAAATAATACACGTGAGCCATAAAATTATAGTTTTTTTTTTTTGGTGGTTTGCTGGTAGCCACGACAACATTGAAACCTATCATGTTATTGAAAAATTATCTCTTAGTATTTTAACAAAATTTTCTTTTTCACAAGTATTTTAACAATTCCTGTCTTCTTTGAGAGAGGATAAAAATGACATTTGACAAGTTAATTAATAAATGTGAGGCATAAAATTATTAAAAATGCCAATTCTAACAGGTAGAGTGCCAAAAAAAAAAATTCAATGGAGTGTTAATAATATTTTGGGCAAATTACAAAAAAATTTATGAGTTTTAGTACTTTTGGCAAATTCAACATGTCTTTTTAATTTTGGCAATATTATTTACCAATTTTTAATTTTTATAATTCATGCACCGGTTGAAAATTTACTAAAGTAGCCACTAGAAAAATATGAGTAAATCCACATAAGCGTTATGTCAAAACACATAGTTTTGACTATTTGTAAAACAATACATGACCTTTAATATTTTTTGTAATTTAATCACGACCTATTAATTTTGACAAATTGATACATAATTTCTTATTTTTTAATTTAAATTACTTTTATCCAGTGATGCATCTAAAACAAATATTTAAGTAATGACAATTCAAAATTAATTTTTCTAATTAAATAAAATATAAATTTTATTGCTTATTTTATGTAAAATATAAATTAATTTTTCTAATATAATTATTAATTAAAAATAAAAAATAATTAATTACAATAAATTCATCGATAAAAACAAAGTAAGGTTTGATTTCAATAAAAATGTATAAATTATTAATTATTTCATGTATTAATTTAATTATAAAATTTACTTAATATGTAAGTCAAATAAAGTAATAATATATCAATTTGATCAAATTAAATATTTAAATGTTTTGAATGTTTACTTTGAGTTAAATTTTTATTTTAAAAATAGTTTAATTTAAATATTTTAAATATTTAAAAATTATAATTTAACCTAAATAACTAAATACATATCAATTTGAATGTATCAATTAATTGTTCATTATACAAAAATAAACAATAAAATTTATATTAATTTAATTAGAAAAGTTAATTTGAATTCTCATTACTTAAATATTTGATTTATATGAAGGGAGATTTAAAGCAACCAAATAGATTAAGTATTTTAAAAATTTTAACTACATGTAACTCTTACATGAATACTAGAATCTCATCTAGCCTAAGATCACATCACAAGAACATTTACATAGCTAAAAACATGCATCATGGACAATAATTTAAAAACAACAAACAACACAAAGTATCATAAGCCAAAAGTTCTACAATCTAAGAGTTTAGGAAGACTTACAAACTCCTAAGTGTGTAGCATGCTTGACAAGCCTTAGATTATTATGATCTATAAGCTCCAAACTCCCCAAATGTGAAGCCCTAGCTTGAAACACACAAGTTACTCCAATGAGATTTCAAGGATGGTGGAAATCTACCTGCAAGCCTCTCCTCTTAATGATGACCCAAGACACTTGCTAGAACTCCTCTAAGCTTGAATGTGTAAGACTTGTTACAACCTCTAATGGATGTAAATGGATGAAGAGAATGTTTTACAACTCTTGTGTAACCTTGAACCCAACTATAGATGCCTATGGCATAACATACAAACACAACACTTATGTTTCTTTATCACTCTTTACACAAGATAGAAATTAAAGAAGAAGAAAAATACTCAACTCTTGAGAACTTTTTTCTTTTGGATATCTATTTGTGTGTTGTAGAGAATGAGCACTTATGCATTAGTTGGTTGTCTCTATAAAATCCATTAACTTAAAGACATGCATATGGCAATAGCTTGAGTGTCTCACACTCAAGCTTCATACATGTGTGAGATTAAGTGTCTTACACTCAAGGTACATACATGGGTGCCTTTGAGTGTCTCACACTTTAACTATATGCATGCATAGCTTTTTGCTTAGGTGGCCTTACCTTTTGAATAAGTGGAATTAGTTTGGTTACAAGTATAACCTTAGTCTTCGACTTTATTAACTCTTAATGAGTTGGGCTAAGATTTTGGGCTTGTTTAACTCTTAGACAAGGCCCATACATATACCAAACTAATTAAGACAACTCATGGGCTTATTTAACTATTAAATAAAGTCCAAATCTTATCCATCCTATTTAATCCTTGTGGTCCATCTTATGGCCCATATCCATACTACAATTAGAGATAAATATCAATTTAGTCCTTTAACTTAATATTACATATTAAATCAAGTTCAAATTAAGATTTAATTAATCACAATTAGTCTTAACCTTTGAATTTAGATTTCGGGATATGCTAGATCCTCGCACATGCGTAAATCTAATTCAATTAATTTAATTAATTAATTAAACTCTTTAATTCATAATTAAATTAATAATTATCATCATTGGTGCAACTCTTACGTGTGTCACTTACTAGGTTCAAGTCTAATTGGCAATGGAAAATAATATTAACACTTAATATTATGGAAACACATTTCCATGCTAAAAATGAAAATCTCAATTAATCACATTTAATTCCTACAAGTTATGAGTAACCCCTAACATAGATGTCACGATTATCCAATTAAAAATGAATATTTTCCATAGATCCACAAGAACTATTGAACACATTTATCATGCACTAAATGTCCCTTTATTACAAAATCCTGATATCGGCTAGATTATGGTTTAGTCAAACTCTAATTGCCTTAATCATATGACCTTATCTTCAGTTCAATTCTCAATAAAACACGACTATAACTAGAAACTCTTTTCTAATATCAAAATCCTTTTCGAGTAAATCGAGTTTGACTTTACCAAGTACTTATTCATCAAGAATAATTTAGATAGCATAGGATCTTATTCCGGTTCACTCCAAGTAATGAATTTCATCTTGGTCCACCACTCATCCTTACATATAACTGACTAGAACCACCACACGACATATACTCATACATGGTTAGCACAGGTATGTAAGCTATAACAAACTCTAACCAACCATATGTGGATGACTGTATCACCTCAGGTCAAAAGACCATATGCACCATTATGTCCAAGATTGTAATTATTAACAAAAGTGAATTTTCTGCAATCACAAATCTTACATTACAGTTCGACCCATCTATCACATGAGTATCCACATGTCTATTTAGATATCTCATATTAAGCAGTACAAAGCTCACTACCTTCCATTATCAATATCACATACCGATCAAGAAAAATAGACAGAGGTAATAGTCTAGGGATTAATATTACCCTTATATTAATCTAATGACTATAAACATTTATAGTATATGTACTAAATGAGTTTGTCATTCATATTATCAACTCTTGATAATAAACTTATATAACATAATACTAAAGGGTAAATATTCAAATAAACTTAACACTTAATTTAATGAATATTATTTTATTATCAATCGGGATAAAAGTGTAATGTCAACATACAAGAATGGCACTAGGGCACATCTATACTAACATTATATGCATCAATTAAAAAACATAAAATAAATAAAAATAAGAAAATTAAGTATTAATTTGTCAAAATTAATAGGTCATGATTAAATTGTAAAAAAATTAAAGGCCATGAATTTTTTTGCAAATAGTTAAAACAATGTATTTTGACGTGACGCTTATGTAGATTGACTCAGATTTTTCTGATGGCGATGTCAGCAAGGTTTTATCAAATTTTCAACTGGTGCATAGAATTATAAAAATTAAAAAGTTTGTGAATGACATTGCCAAAATTAAAAAGACGCGTCAATTTTGCCAAAAAGGTTAAAGCTCTTGAATTTTTTTTTTTTGTAATTTGCCCTAATATTTTCCTAAAAAATATGATATATAATTATAAGTAATTATATGTAGCATAAATCAATAGCTAATGCATGTGCAAGTGAATCCGTTGTTTTTGTATTTATTCAAAAATTTATTGACTTTGCCAACTAATTTTAGACAAATAAAAAGTTGTACATGATGTGTATTTCCTTTTCTTTGAATGCATAAAATTTAATATATATAATTCAAGTTGCCATAATTAAAATAAAATAACAACATGTGATTAAGTTGAAGAATAAGATTGAGAAAATTTAAAAATTCTTATAAGGCCAGTATTGTTGAAGTTGTTGAAAATTCTTAAAATCAAGGGGATCTTTTCATTATCTCCTATAGTATATTTGATTCTACACATGATTGAATTCTTGACATCTCTTGCACATTTCATATGAGTCGAAATTAGAATTAATTTTCAACTTATGAATCGAGAGCTATGATTACTATACTAATGAAAAATAATACTCCTTATAAGATTGTAAGTATTGGAATTATCAAAATTAAGATGCATGATAGAGTTATCATGATACTCACAGATGTGAGGCATATTCCTAATTTATACAGAAAGTATATTTCAATGTCTATTTTTAACTATGATGGGTGTAGTCATTCAGGTGCAGAAGTATTGAAGATTACCAAAGGCTTTCTTGTGATAGTGAATAGGCATTTGAAGTACGCCAATTTGTACTTATTTGAGGGTTCCATGACCGCAAATGTTGTATCATCACTTTCTCCTTATCAGATATTGAAAATAATACACTTTGGCATATGTGTTTTGGCCATATGAGTAAGAATGATATGGTTAAATTGAGCAAAAGAGGATTGATTAATGGTTGAATTAACGAATTGGAGTTTCATGAGCACTATATGTTTAGGAAATAAAATAGAGTCAATTTCAGTAAAAGTATTCTCAACATAAAGGGGACACTTGACTATTTTCATTCGAATCTTTAAGGCTATCTAAAGTTTCTACTATAGGTGGTGCAAGTTATATATCGATGGTCATTAATAATTTCTTGAGGAAAGTATGGGTGCTCTTTTTAAAGCAGAAAAGTAATGTGATTTCTACCTTCAAATGGTAGAAAATCACGATAGAAAAATAGACGGGGAAGTAGGTGAAGCATCTCTATATTTATAATGGATTAAAGTTTTGTTCAAATGAGTTGAACTCATTTTGAAAGGCGAAAGGGATTATTAGATATTTGATAGTTCTAAATCCTCCCTAATAGAATAATGTGGCAGAGTGTATGGATAGTACACTGATGAAGAGAGTCCATTGCTTACTTTCAAATTCTTATTGAAGTCTTTTTGGGTTGAAGTTGTTGTCACAACCTATTTTCTAGTTAATTATTCTCCCTCAACTATTAAGAAGCTCTAAGGAATAGAACCACGAACCCTTATGCTTATGAACCCGTGAGCTACTATCTTAGAAACCCAAGAACAAATTGATTTCTAAAGCCCAAGAATCACTTAGATCATATTGTAAAGATTTGTTGATCAAAGAATTAGAACCTAAAGAAAACTAAGTTCTTTAAACCCTAACCATTAACATGCCACAAGGATAGATCAATTTCTTGATAAGTGGTTTATGCATTCAACAAGAATTCAAGAATTCAAGCAAATATGCAAAGGAAAATAATTATAATTTTCATTCAATTCTAATCTGGATAAAAATGCCCCAAAGGTGGTGTTTTTATAATATTCTAACACAATAAAACCCTAATAATAATAAAGAAAATTACTAACTACTTAGCCACCAAGCATAAGACTTAATAGTTAATAACATAGTTCTGAACTAAAGAAGAGAATTCAGCCCACATACAAAGCCCACACTAATCTTCATGTATTTGGACTTGCAAAACATTACACAAAGCCCATTCAGTTGTGCCTTCACATGGGCTAGACCTAACATGAACAATTGGACTTCCTTGATTAGCCCAATCTTGCATATAGCCAATTAAGGCCTCTTAGAGCTTCTTGGACCTTGACCTTGTAATTGGGCCTTGTGGCATGCTCAATGGATCCTTAGCTTTATCTTTGATTTTCTTATTGTCCTTTCCATCAAGCCCATCCAAGCTATCACTAATGCAAAGCCCATCACCATCTTCAAGCTTGGTCACATCTATATCATTCCTTCCTTCTTTAGGATAATTCGTCCTCGAATTAACCTCATCACCTACATCAAAAGGACTCAAATCAGCAACATTAAATGTACCACTCACATTATACTCACCTTTCAAATCAATCTTGTAGGCGTTGTCATTGATCCGTTCTAGAACTTGAAATGGTCCATCACCCCTTGGACTTAGCTTAGATTTCCTTTGATTTGGAAACCTTTCCTTTCGAAAATGAACCCACACCCAATCTCCAGGTTGGAATACCATTGGAATTCGTCCTTTATTAACCCTCTCAGCCACTTTTGCATTTTGCTTCTCAATTCTCTCTTTAACTTGTTTGTGTAGCTTTTTAACCAAATCTACCTTAGAAGAACCATCAACACTAACAAGCTTGTTAAGAGGTAAAGGAATCAAATCAAAAGGAGTTAATGGATTAAAACCATATACAACTTCATATGGTGAAGTGTGTGTAGTGCTATGAACAGCCCTATTGTATGCAAATTCAACATATGGCAACAAATCCTCCCAAGATTTTAAATTCCTAGAAATCAAAGCACGAAGCAACTGAACCAAAGTCCTATTCACAACTTCAGTTTGTCCATCTGTTTGTGGATGGCAAGTAGTAGAAAAGAGCAATTTAGT
>CATIWO010209919.1:0-46080 GCA_949673435.1 Macaranga tanarius
CGCCTCATTACTGAAGCGGCGCCTTAGTGCACTGAAGCGGTCACCTCATCGCTGAGGCGGTGCCTCTAGGGGTGAGCAAAAGTCGATTCGGTTCGGTTCAAAAATGACTAAAACCGAATTGAACTGAACCTATATCGGTTCTGTTCGATGTAAAAAATTCTTAAAACTGAATTGAACCGAACCGAACTTTTTCGGTTCGGTTATTTTTTCTTTTTTTAATATTCTTTTCACTTTTTAATTTTAAAATTATTTTATTTATATAATTTTACAATATTCTAATAAGATTTATAAGATATATTAATGTTAATTTTTTATACTTATTTTATTTTATTTTTTTTAAAAAAAATCAAATGAACCGATTCTCTAAAATTTATTTAAATACATTTTGTTAGAATTTTTTTGGTAGTAAATAATTTTATTAAGAGTTTTATATATTTAGAAACTAATATTATTAATAAAATTTAAAATACTAGTAATAAACCAATTAAACCGAACTATAAATATATATAAAATTTTAGAATATAATAAAGTTCGGTTCAGTTTGATTTTTATCAATTTTTTACTCTAAAAATCGAACCGAACTGAACATATTTTGGTTTGGTTCGGTTTAAACCGAAAAAAGTATTTTATTTCTAAAAACTGAATTGACTGGTTCGATTCGGTTCGGTAATTCGGTTATTTTTACTCACCCCTAATCCCCACACTCTTCAGTACTGTAGCCCTGGAAATATCGATTATATGCACAAGGTGTGTGTGGTTAATTGGTTTTGATTTAATTTTAAATTAGAGAATGAGATGATTTGATTTTTTTTTTTTTTGTTCTGAATTGAGATTTGAAATGTGATGACGAGTGAAGGTTACTTTAGAAGTGAAATGGAGGTTCAGATGTTGAACTTGTCAGAGAAGCTAAATGGTGGAGGGATTGTTCATAAGCTGTGGATTGAACAGCCTGAAAACATCCCTACTTGTCTTGCAACGAAGCCTTATTCTAAATCTTATGTGGCTTCGTTTTTCAAGAAGTTGAAGCTTTGCAAGTGCAGTGATACCTCACACTTGTTTTTTTTTTAAGAAAATTTGCACAATTAGTATTTGAACTTTTTAGTTTTTACTATTTTAGTAATTAATTTTTTTTTTGACAATTGAATGGTTAAACTCCTTAAATTTATTTCAATTAAGTGTTTTTGTCCAGCCAGCGCGGTGGTCAGAGTGTTGAATGTGCATTTGTGACATGTATAGTTAATTGCCAATGTCTGAAATGGCCTTGCAATAAGGAGAAGAAAAAAGGAAACAGAAAGACGAGCCTTCTGTTCTTTGATCCCTCCACTTCTCCTGCGTTGGTTAAAGTGACTTCTTTTCCTGAATGACTCAGAGTGAGGATAGTAGTTGAGCATTTGATGACACAAAGGGAGATGCACATTCTTGTTTTACATGCTAAAGTGACTTCATTTCTTGCTAAACTTCCTAACCGAGAACCCAGACCTTCTACATTTTATTTGTTTCATGTGTTTTACCTACTAAACTTCCTAACCATCGTGAAAATTCGTCTTCAAATCATATTGGCATTGTACGTCGATCCGTCATTAAAAACTTATATCAATCCCAATTGATTTCAAATTGCTTAATTATATTACTGTGGTTGTATTTTCTCTCTTGGAGTTATCCATGGCTTGCTTGGTCATTATTGTAGAGGCTGTTACAAAAAGATGGAATTGGTTTGTGGTAGTGTATAGACAGATTGGTGAGCAGGTTTGGATAAGACAGAAGCGATGGAGGTGGTGGTGGTGGTGGTGGTGAAGGAGGAAGGGGATAGAGTTTTGGTGAATGAGCCTGCTGGAGAACCAAGAACATGATGTGTTTTTTTTTTTTAGATTTTGGCTTTGTAATGAAATTTGAGTTTTTTGAAAATTGAATTTCATTTTCTCCCTATCAATTGTATTAGTTCTAAGAACCCTAATTTATTGATTTTATTTGTTTGTTTCATTAAGTTGAAGTTGGATATTTTAGTCTTTTTATTTGTATTATTTTAAATTATTTTTTTATTTAACTTATTTATAGTGATGTAGCGAGCTGTTCTTCATAAAGTGAGCCCCATATGTGCACAGTCAGTTGGTGGAGACCACTAATAGCCGGAGAAAAACACTTTATTGAAATAAGTTTAAATGCAAATAAAATAAGTTCAACCGTCAAAATAGTAAAAACTAAAAAGTTCATACAATAATTATGCAATTTTTCTTTTTTTTAATAAATCATTTGCTGCTTCAAATTTTGCATTCCAATCTAATTTGTTTTAATTTCATTTCACATTGTTGTTTAGATGATGAATTGATGATAATAGGGGTATGGCCGCCAATTTTTTTCACTCTATATGGACCGAAAATAGGCTCATTGAGTCATTGTAAGTTTGTCATTTATGTTATATGACAGGAAGCAGCCAATTTATCAAATATTAACATCGTATTATATAATTAACTTTTTATATTATTTTTGTGGTAATAATTTTGTATTAACTTTTTTATAATTAAGAAGAAGGTTGCGTGGCAACTACCAAAGATGACTTCTATAAAATGTAGTAGTACCATCTTTGTAATATTATTTTGATCTTATCTTTATCTTCTTTCTTATCTTTGAAAAAGAAAAGAAAATAGGGACAGAGAAATTGGAGTTTGCGTGGATATTCATTCATATGAAAAACACTTGGCTTTTGATCCTGTTGTTGTTGTTAATGTGCACGTGTATTATTGTCGTGTTATTACACTACATGGTGGGTGTGGGATCGGGTTCTTCGCAACAGATCCTTTCCAATCTCACATGTCTTTTTCTTGACCAAACTTCTTGAACTTGGAAATCAATATGGAAGGTTGTTATGATTCATTAAGGTCACAGATTTTCACATAGGAAGCTTTAACACCGTTTGGAGTTGTTTATGTTTTATTACGTGTTTGATAAAATTAAAAATTAAGTGATGAATGGTGAATATAATAAATGTTGAATTTTTTAAGTATTGTATTAAATATATTTGTTTGATAACTATAAGTGTTGAAAATTATAAAAGTGATCAATTTTACCTATTTAATATTGTAATATTGATAAGTGAATAATAATTTTTAAATAATAAAGATAAAATAATCGATCTAATAAAAATTTTAAAATTTAATAATGTAATATGTTCAGTAGATATTTTAAATAAAAAATTTTAACTTATTATTTTAAATACTTTTTAACTTAATTAAATAATTTAAGTTGGGTCTATTTTGGGTTATCAAACAAACTTAAAATAATTAAGTGCTGAATATATTAATTTTTATGCATTAAGTGGTGTTACCCTCTAAGTTTAACTGCAACTGGAGGTTCAAGCTATAGACATGTGCATCAATTCTAGCGTAGTCCAAAACCCAATAATCTACTATCTACTGCTTGCTGCATTTCCATTCTCCCCTGCGATTACTTTCCATGGCTAGGCTAGCTAAATGCTGATGGATAACTCCTCCGTTGTCACCACCACCCATCTTCTCGTTTACTACAATTTTATCCTCGCAACAGAAAACAGTCCAATCTCAAAATGAAAGCAGTCGTTATTTTATCTTATAATAATGGAAAAGATACTCGTAAAAGCAATTTATATATTTATTTACGATTTTGAGGTAAAATTCCTAATTCCTCGTACACATTCATCCCAGTTGAAGCATAACTCATGCTTAGTAACAGAGGATGTCCAATTTTACTTTACCTAACAGAGTGCACAAATAGGTACCAGGGCACAATGGATCACTCGCGTAAAAATCACAGTGCTCAATTACAGTTTGTTCTTCAGTAATATAAACTACAAAAGCATATTGAATTCAATGCTATAAGAAAAAATGCACTGGAAAGAAAAAAGGAAAAATCCTGTTTCAACAACTGAAAACGCCTCCAATTAGCCACTGTTCATGATCTTTAACTGTAGAAATATGAACGCAGATACTACAAATGCCACTTCCAGAATACCATTACTCTAGAAAGAAAACAACAAAAATTCTGGAGATGATATTTCAACTTCAATGCTGAGCACCTGCAAAAATTCACAGGTATCAGGAAAACAAACATTACAATTTTTGCCATGTAAATAGCAAAAAAGATGACTCCAGCTCCAAATAGTGAATCAATAACTGCAACATGTACCAGTATGATCCGAAACAAAAATGTTTGAGTTCCACATCAACTGCCTCCCTTCTGCTTGAGAGTGATCTTATCCCCCAGACTAAGAGCAATACCCTGAGTCTTGCTCCTAATCCTGATGTACCCACTAAGCTTCCCCTCTGCCTGTTTCTCGATGCTCACATTTACCAAAGCATCCTCTCCAAAGACACTCTTGGCATACAAGTTAGCAGCTAGAAATCCACAGTCACCATCTAGGGCAGACCTGAAACTCAAGAGACCAAGAAGGCACTTTGGTTAAATACAAAGGAGCATGTTATCCAACTAGGTGAACAAGATTAATACCAGAAAACAGCACATGCAATCAGTTGCACCAGCTATCGTAGAGGGATATAAACAACTTACGGTGCAGTGAGACACTTCATGTTGGTTGACTTAATCACATGGTCAAGGAATTCCTTCTCATCTTGAATTACTGTATTAACAGCAACCTGAAACATCGTATTAAAAAAATTTAAGGACCAAAGTCGGAGAGAAAATATTACAAGAACTAAAAGAAAGTTTTATAGTTTGAACTGAACAAAGGAACCAAAATAAATAAAAATTTGTGATCCCAGTGAAACATAAAATAATTGAAAAGTAAAAAAAGCACCTTGTTTTCCCATTCAAACTCTGCCCACATCGTTCTAAAAGCTGCATCAGTACAAACTGCAGGAGAGATATAGTCCATAATATCGATGTGGATGTCATTAAGGACAACGACTGTACGCTCATGCACATTTGATGTCTCATAAACAATGTTCCCAAAAATTACGCCAGTCTCTGTTGAGGACACCTTGATATTGGCCTTTATTTGCCTGCTTGATTCAGGAGCCAGTGTATAGTTCTGTGGACGCTCAACAAGTTTAAGGTCACCCATAGTTGCCAGCTCCAAGCACAAATTCTGAAGAGTTTCCTTTGTCCGGTTGATAACTGTTACATCAAGTACAATATCATAATGATGAACGGTTACATATGCCTCAGCATAGACAGGATCACTAAATCCAGTGAGTTGAAGTATGCGGTTAAGCTTATTTGCATCGTCTCCATCCTTGATAAATTCCCCAGTTGCACGTTTCAAATCGTCTTGAACTTCATCTTCCAACTCCAGCTGACTCATGCCCTGAAAATTATATGATATCAGTAACTGTGTTGTATGATTATTTAACTTCTAACTCTTGGAATCTCCTTAGCTAGTATCAAATGATGAGTTCGCCCATGCTTATATAAATCTAATCACCACAAAAGGAAGCACAAAAAAAGAAACATTCAACAGGCTGGCTCATCCATGCTTAGGCTGGATGATAGATAGAAAATGCCATATAGGAGTCCAAGGGAGATGCTAAATTCAACAAATAGTGTCACTTTCTAATAAGAACCTAGCAATTAATATATACAGAGTTGTAAGATAAAACACTATAGATTATTACAAAAAACAAAAAGCAAACTAACCTTTCTGCTCTTCAAATGGTAGAAATCAATAAGGTCATCTGGTTGTGCATGAGAAACCTGAGCTTTTGCCTTCAATTCCTCAGTCTCCCTCAACTGTTTCTCTGAAAGCATTTTTACAAAACTCTCACGACAAGACTGCAACCATATCTTTCTGATGTCATCACCAGTATTGCACAGTAATCTTATGCAAAGGACTATCCTGTCATAAGAATCATTATCAATTGGGTGTGGCAAAACTGGAGATTGCCCTAATTGTATCATAGAAACCATGATCAATAATGCCTGTGTGGATGCCTTATTAACCTCAGCTTTAGCAGGCTGCACCTCTTCCAATCTCAGGACAAGCTTAGTAAGAGTGCAAGCAACAACAGCTCCAAGGAAAAAATCACCAGTAAGGAGAAGGGATCTCAAATTTCCAGAAGCCAATGTCCCTTGAACAATAGTAGGAGGAGAAAATGCCGTTTCAGAGGCAGCACTCTGTGTTGCATAGGTCCCATCAGCAAGAATAGCTGGTCTTCTGGAAGATACAGTAATGGAATTTGCTTGCTGAGGCTTCTTTGAAGTATCATTAGCTTCCCCTTCTTCTGCAACAGAGTAAAAAGGCAGCTCTCCAAGACACTGCTTGATGGTAGCTATCCCACTCTCAACTTCAGAAAGAGACAGGCAGTACTCTCCAATGATCCAAAGTGCACAGGAGCAGACTCTGGCAGCTCGGATTTGGTAAAAAGTATCCAATAGTCTGCTTATTATAGAAACCCTTAGTTTAGGATTGGTTTCAATTATCTCACGAACAAAAACAATCACATCAATAGCTGAAGCAACATTGCTATCTCCAAGGAAATCCATCAACAGATGAACCACTGTGCTTGCAACTTCTGGGAACTTAATAGCACAAGAATGAATAGCTTGGATAAGCATTTGTCTGTATTCACCATTTTTCTCAAGTTCTCCACTCTGAGTCTTGACAACTTCCTTCTTCAACATAAGAACAACCTCATTGATGTTCCGTGGTGTGATCAACTCGAGGACAATATCAATTGTCTTCCTCCGGATGTCAAGATTTGGGCTGGAGAGTGCCCTAAGCACATCCATAATCATATCAACCATGATATCCCTATGAGAAGACTTTAGCTCATTCAGCCGATCAAGCACAATAAGCTTCACATTGTTATCACTCTGAGACAGCAGAAGCTGACAGTAGCTATCTGCCGCAGCTCTAATAGCAGTAGGGGCCGATGACAGAGAAACAAGTGTTCCAGCACATTCATAAATAACTGCAGTAGAAGGGGCATTTAACAAAGATATAATGATCTTAATGTACTTCCCCTTCTCTCCACGATTTGTTCTGCACACCTTTCGAATCAACTCCAACACAACCATCTGAAGCAACTCACCCCATTCAGAAACCCTATCTACATGGGTCAAAAGATAATTAATGGCTCGATCCTGTGCACAGGTGAAAAGCATAAGAAATGCATTCCGCTTTGCAGATTGATCCTGCTCTGTTGAAAGAACCTTCTCAATCATTTCAGGAGCATCAACCAAGAGTTGCTCACCCTGGGGAAGCTTATAAATAGACATCACAGCTAATATAGCATTCCTCCTGATATATGGATGCCGATGCTCCAAATTTTGAAGAACTGAAGGGATCAATGGCTCAATTATTTCTGTCTCATTCAAGCGACATAAAAACCTCAATGTCACTCCACGAATGTATTCATTTGGGTGCTGAAGATTGTTCCGCAAGTTTTGGCATATTAAAATCATTTCAGGCAGCACCCGACCCTTGGCATCAGTTTTTTCGATAATCTCCAAATACAGAAGCAATAACTTTTGGACTGTGTGGTCCTCAGAAGGCAACACATATCTAACAATTGTGATAAAGAGTTGGGGAAGTGTTTCACCATTCAGCAAAAGACTAATTGCCTTCTTCATGGCATCGATCTTTGCTGGCACATCATTGCCTTCAAGAGCTTCTTTAATCTCATTTGCGATTGCTGGTGTTCCTTTGTCGAAGTGAACAAGTAGAGTACAGGACTTCTCCATTTCTAAGTGTTCTGGTAAGGGCAATCAATTCATAAGCTAATTCAAATGAAAAAAAATAACGCACAACATAACTCATTTGATAAAACCAAAACAACAGAAAAAATACAAAAAAACCAACGAACACAGAATGTAGCCACTAAGCAAATCTAAGGACAATGAAACAAGTAATAAGTAACATTTTCTAGTTTCCCAATTCATACAATAGAATAATGTGAGACAAGCAAATATTCATAATTAACAACCTATTAATAATGAAGCATTGGCAAGCGAGACAAAAATTCTTAACAGCATCACAAAATTTCCAGTCCATTAAAAACACACTACCAAGCCTATTTTAAAAAGCATTGACTAAATTTTACTTAAATTTCAGATCTCCGGTGAGGCCTCTCAAATTAGCACCATTGATTAATAATGGGCACATTAAGGCATTTCTTCTACTGCAGGTTTAGCAACCTAAATAGACATGTCAATTGTATAATCAACTACATACCTCAATTAATCAGATCTAAAATTCAAATTCAAAAACTGTTCTTAACAACTTCAGAGTCTAAAAAACAAAACACGTCATAGATCTGATCAGTTACTACAAAAGAGAAGTGAAATCATTTCATCTTAATAGGGAAAATAATCTAAATGACTTCCTACAGTTCAGATCACGAACCTAATTGTGATACCTAATTTATTTACCAACAAATAAACTGATTTATGCTAATCAAATCAATGAATTAGCGTACTGCTATTAATTAATTACACACATATATCAACAACGAATTGAAAATTCAAAAACCTAAAACAAGCAGCAACTTAAGCCATAAATAATCATCGAAACACCGCGTTTGGCTGCAGAAAAAAAAAAACGCAAAAGCGAAAAGAGCAGGAGTGCTCAATCCATAGTCATATCCATTTCCATCAAACAGATCCCAACAGTTACGTAAGCGTTGCAGAGAAGACAAACCTTAAAGCTATCAGATCCAAGGAGAAGATGATGAATCTGTATGAAATCGATGAACTGAGCGGAGAGCGCGAGAGATGATTAGAATTCCTATTTATTCAGAATCTGCAAAATGTTCATATTTGAATAGGGCATATGAAGTGAAATCAATTTGGTCTCAGATCCAAGATCTAATCCCCTTCCTGCCCGCTTATAAGCGAAGCTAGCAATGGTGTTATTTTACTTTTTAAGTGTATTTTTTGGTAATTACGAATATTACAGTCGCGTTTAATTTTTTTTGTCATCCAATAACATACGGCCACGTTTTTAATTGTTCCACAGCCCAATCCATGGGCCCATCCACATCACAAAAAGCCTGGCCGAGTCGCCTCCAAAAGAGAACGAGCCTTATCCAAATGACTATCACACCAGCGCTCGCTCATCTTCTCCCCTTCTCTTCCTGTTGCTCCCATTTGCCCCTCTCTTCTCCACAAAATCTCTCCATCAAATTCAAACTTCGAGCATCCTCATCGCCGCAGCAGCTTGCTTCGATTCCACATTCACCAAATTTCCAACGGAAAACCGGTGTCATTGTGATCGGAGCCGGCCTCGCCGGTTTAGCAGCCGCAACCAGGCTCAACTCCGAGAACATTCCCTTCCTCCTCCTGGAAGCTTCTGATGGAGTCGGCGGCCGTGTCAGAACCGACGTCGTAAACGGATTTCTCCTTGATAGAGGCTTTCAAATTTTCATCACTGCCTATCCTGAGGCTCAAAAACTCCTCAATTATAAAGAATTGAATTTGCAGAAATTTTACTCAGGTGCAAAGATTTACTTCGACGGTCAATTCTACGCTGTGGCTGATCCTTTACGTCATTTTTGGGACTCTGTTAAGTCATTGACGAATCCAATTGGTTCCGTTCTCGATAAATTACTTATCGGATCAACTAGGCTTCAGGTACTAGCGAAATCGGATGATGAAATATTTTCTGCTAATGAGGTTACCACCATTGATTTACTTAAAAACATTGGATTTACAGATTCCATTATTAGCAGATTTTTTAGGCCATTCTTTGGCGGGATATTCTTCGACAGAGACCTCCAAACTACTTCCAGATTGTTCGATTTTATCTTTAAATGTCTTGCTATCGGCCATAATACACTTCCGGCGAAAGGAATCGGAGCCATCCCTGACCAGCTAGCAGCTAAATTGCCGCCTGAATTCATTCTCTTAAATACAAGAGTAGCTTCTGTTGATTCTGAAAATAACAGTTTGAGTGTGAGATTGGAGAATGGTGAAATCTTACAGAGTGAGATTGGAATAATTCTGGCCGTTGAAGAACCTGAAGTGGACAAGCTTTTGGCGGGAAGGAATGTTAAACCGGTTCAGAGAAAACCGTATCGGAGCACGGTTTGTGTATACTTCTCGGCGGATCGAGATAAGGTTCCGGATGAGGATCCGGTGCTGTTTCTGAATGGTTCGGGTAAGGGGATTATAAACAACATGTTCTTTGCGACCAATGTGGCTCCGTCATATGGCCCGCCTGGAAAGGCATTAGTATCAGTATCGTTGATCGGATTGTATGAAGATGTTTCTGATGATGATCTAACGGCTGAGATTGTTGAGGAGTTATCGGGTTGGTTTGGGAGTTCAGCAGTGAAGTCGTGGAAATATTTGAGAACATATCGGATCGGATTTGCTCAACCGAACCAATGTCCTCCGACTGATTTGATGAAAAAATCTGGGGTTGGATGGGGTTTATATTTGTGTGGTGATTATATGACTTCTGCTACTTTTGATGGTGCTTTGGTCTCCGGAAGAAGAGCAGTTGAAGCTTTATTGGGAGATAGGGCATTAGCTCGAGTTTAATTTTTGTCTTTTCAGTTCTAATTATGCATGTTGTGTTTTTCTTGTAAAGTTTATAAATATTGTTTATTAGAATATGTACATCGTCACTTGCAAATTATCTCATTTTCTTTTTGAGCAATGTAGTATAAGGCGCTAAAATTTTAACATTGTTCAGCTTAGCTTTATGTTCACAACTAGTCACTGGAGAGTAAATATTTTTATAATAACTAGACTTCAGACCTCCACACTCCACAAGACCCTACTGGGCAGTACATAGATAAAGCTCGAAGAGAGATAAAATTGGGTAGCGACAATAAATTCATGCACAAATATGAATTGAATTGCAGAAACTCCAACAGATATGAACAGTAGCAATGCGATGAAAGAGCAGCACTTTCAAGTGGTACATGACGAGGAAAGAGAAGATTCAGGTGAAGTGGGAGAGTTGCTTAAGAAATAAAAAAGCATCGATGTGGAAAATGAAAGAAAACATGAAGCGGAAACTGAAGGGTGGGGCAAAACTTAAAACTCAAGGGAAAACGTTAAGGGACGTTAAATTACAGTCGAGAAGGTGAGGCAGAGGGAAAATGTGGAGCTCAAGGTAGGGGTGTTCACGCCATCCGAAATGGCCGAACCGAACTGACACTATTCGATTCAATTCGATTTATATTTTTAAAATTTTTAAATTTTTTGAATTGAATTGAACCGAAATTTGATTCGGTTCAATTTTATATAAAAAAATGTAAGTTAATTGAGATAACCGATCATTTATTTATTTCTAAATATTTTTTAAAAATATATATAAATTTAATATAAATATATAAATAGGTTGGTTCGGTCGGTTTACATTTAATGTTAGTTCTATATAAATAAGTTGAAAAAATATGAAACAAGTTGAAAAAAAAGGATTTTGGCCTAATTTATAAATTTAAATAGTTAAAACCCATCAAACTAAACCAAAAATTTCAGTTCGAAATAGGTTCGGTTTAGTTCTATATAAACAAGTTGAAAAAATATGAAACAAGTTGAAAAAAATGGATTTTGGCCTAATTTATAAATTTGAATAGTTAAAACCATAAAACCAAAAATTTCGGTTCAAAATAGGTTCAGTTCTACAGTGCAATTCGGTCGGTTCGATTTCATATTCCTAAAATTCAGTTATTTTGGTTTGATCAGAAAAATAGCCCAAAACTGACTGAACCGACCGATGAACCCCTAACTCAAGGTGTCAGTATATTAACACACAAGGTGGCAAAATTATAGAGCATAAGAAGGCATGCAGTGCTCAGCTTTATAATATACTAGACTAGATTACAAAAAAAAATACAGAAAATTCTTGCTACTGATGAATAATACTTGTTACATTTTAATTGGTTAAATATAAAATATTTAAATTGCAGTAGTAATCTCTGCTGCTTTTAGTGAAAATTATATGCATATCTAAACTTCTCACCCTCCAAATTATGGGTGAGCATGTTACAACCGAATTAAAATGGTCCAAAATTAAATTAGCCGAAATTATACGTGTAAAAATCAACTGAACTAAATTTTTTAGAAAATTAAATTAACTAAATTGAATTTTTTATACTAAAAACCCAAACCAACCGAACTAAAATTGAATTTTTACAATTGTAATTTATTTTTATATTTTTGTTTTAAATTATTATTATTTTATATATTATATAAAATGTTATAAAATAAAATAAAAATAAAATTTTAGTTTATTTAACTGAAATTTTTATTTGGAAAACCGAATCGAATGTACCCAAAGGAATACTTCATGGGCTAAAATGATATGGAAGTTGGTCCAAAGGGCCGAAACGTGCACCACCCGCCAAAAATCTACAACCGAGCTACTTTATTTTGTCCGTTTCTGGCAGGCACTGCTACACTTTTCCAGTTCCCTCTCATCTCTCAACATTATCCATTGCTCGATTGCTTTGCATGGCTGGGCTAGCTAAATGCTGATGGATAATTCCTCCGTCATCGTCACCACCACCACCGATGCATCATCAAATCCAAGCTTTCTCGCCTTTGGCTTCGATACCATCACCTTCTCCTCTCAATATCATCTTCTTCTCCTCTTCTTCCTCTGCTCCAACACGGCGTCGTTTAGTTCATCATCGCAGCAGCAGCAGACGACACTACGATCTCAAACATCTTACCTCCCGCGTCGTTCAACTCACTCGTCGAAGACAACTTCATCAGATTTTTGAGGAAATTGAGGTTGCCAAGTCACGCTTCGGGAAGCTTAACAAGATCGTTATGAATGCCGTAATGGAGGCTTGTGTGCATTGCGGTGACATTGATTCTGCACTTCAACTGTTCAATCAAATGTCTAAGCCAGGCAGCTGTGGGGTTGATGCTGTCACATACGGTACTCTACTCAAGGTACTCCTTCACTTCTATGCTTATTCATCATCAACTTAACATTTTTATTTCAAGTGTTAATTACTTATTACTGTCTCCAAGGGTTTGGGCGAGGCGCGGAGAATTGATGAAGCATTTCAGATTCTTGAAGCCCTTGAGCAAGGTTCTGCTAAGGGAAATGTAAAATTGTCGGCGCCAATCATTATCGGTCTCTTAAATGCTATAATTGAAGCAGGTTAACAATTTAGCTTGAAAGAATAATGCTTTTGCACTTGGAAATTTTAATATTTTTTGCTGTGTGCCAGTGGCGATGATAGTGCACTGCTTACTGGTGTTGCCATGCTTGCTCTGTTGTAGTGCAGGAGATTTACGCCGTGCTAATGGTCTTCTTTCACGTTTTGGCTTTTTGCTTCGTGAAGGAGGCAGTGCTCCAGTCTTGATATTCAACTTACTAATGAAGGTTTTTCATTGATCAACACTTTTGTGTTTTGTAATATTTTTTGAGGTTTAGAAGTTAAATTATGTTTGTGAAAATTAAGGGCCTTCTTTTTTGCTGAATTTTCAGGGATATGTGAAAGCTGGGTATCCCCGAGCTGCCGTAGCTGTGTGGGATGAGATATTACGTCTAGGGTTAAACCCTGATAGGCTCACCTATAATACTCTAATTCTTGCGTGTGTGAAGTCTCAAAATTTGGATGCTGCTATGCATTTCTTTGAGGAAATGAAGGTCACAAGCATGCATTTTGGAAGGCCAGTTTAGAGCCTCCGTACATTAGGAATTAGGATGCTATGTGTGAACCTAGGATTATTATGTTAAACTATGATACCTGTGTTATCTTACAGGACAAAGCGCGGCAATCAAACAATAATAATCTTTATCCAGATGTTATCACATATACTACATTACTTAAGGTCAGTAAATTTCACATATATTTGTTTCTATGGTTTTGTAATCGGAAAATTGCGGGACTTCAAGGTAGAGTACTAAAATAGTTTGCTAAGAGATCAGAAACATGTTAATTTATTCATAAGTCTTGTTTTATTGGTGCATTGCCTTGCATAAGTCAGTACCTTATCTGTCTTCTATAGAATCAAATGTTGAGTAAAGCCCTTACTTTTCTGTTCTCATTCCTGCTTTCTCTTTTTTATAGGGTTTTGGGAATGCAAAGGATCTTCGCTTGGTGGAGATGATTGCGTTGGAAATGAAATTGCATCACAATTTATATATTGATCGAACTGGATTCACTGCAATGGTTGATGCACTACTAAATTCTGGTTCAACTAAAGGTATCCTGCATTCTGATTCAGTTTCAGGGTTCAAAAATTCTGAACATGTAAGGTTATGGACTGCATTTAATGTGAAATTAAAATCTTGAGAAGAATTTTATTTCAACCATACAAGGATTTCTTCGTTCTTGCTTAAGTATTAATCTGATGCTCACATTTTTTGAATATAGCTAAAAGATTATGAATCAATAAGGAGATTTGCTAATCTGAAGTCGTTTGACTAAAGCTCCTTTTGCAGATATATCCTAATGCTTTTTGTTGGTCATTCTGACTTGTTTAATCAAATTCATTATAATGCATGCAGGTTACACGTTATTCTTTAGCTTTCTTGTTTTTTTTTTTTTTTTTTGCCTGTGAGCATTAAGGGACCACAGATTATTATATTAAATATAAATCTCAAAGGAAATAATCCTAAGCAGCTCATTAGATGTTTGTTTATCATGATATCAGGTGCTCTATGTATTTTTGGAGAAATTATAAAGCAGGCTGGTGTGAAGCTGGACCTTAGACCAAAGCCTCATCTCTATCTGTCCATGATGCGTGCTTTTGCTATTCAAGGAGATTACAATATGGTAAAAAATCTGCACAAACGCTTGTGGCCAGATTCAGCAGGTACGATTTCTCCAGCAGTTCAACAGGAAGCTGATCATCTTCTCATGGAGGCTGCTTTAAATGGTGGTCAGGTAATAAATCCAACTAATTGTTGTAGAAAAAATAATCTTAGATTCTAATTGCAGAGTGGAAATTCATGTCTGCTTTTGTACTCATTTCCTTGTTTTTCTCTAATTGGGGAAACACACTCTTTTTCTCCAAATATTACTATTTCTTCAGCTCTTTGATTGGATGATGTAAATGAGGAACCACTGAACTCTGCATGTTCTTTTTTTCTTTTTTCTGTTCCTCTATTTTTTGGTCAGTTGGACGTGGCTTTAGAAAATCTCACAAAAATTATACCAAGATGGAAAGGCATATCATGGACAGATCGAGGAGGCATGGTATGCATGCATTCATATTTCTTACATCAAATGGAAGGGAAGTTGGTTAAATAATTAATTAATTAGTTACCTGATCTTGTGTGTCATATTAAAGATTTATATGAATATGTGAAACATGCTATATAGATTTTAGGATTTGTTCTGTTCTTTGCAAGTGCTCAACTTTTGGCTTTTTGCTGAGTAAAGTCAGTATCAGCAACTCTGAGGATGTCTTACATATTTTGTTAAATGTGAATTTTCTAAATTTTATTTTCATTGATTATTCAATGTAGCCCCTTTACTTTAATTGCTAAAATTAACTAGTATCAGTCTTGATCAGTTAATTATACAGCTCCCATCTGTAATGCAGGCTGCTGTGCGCATAGAGGCCTTATTGGGACTCAGAAAATCAATGCTCAGTCCTTACCTCCTTCCTCAGGTACCAAAATTTGTTGTATCCTCGCTGTTGTAGCAGCAAAAATACCTGGATGACTGGCAGCAAATGGCATTTCTGATATAGAAAGAACGATGAGTTGTACAAGAGTATGATCAGATTCCTTGAATCTTAATTACTGACTATCTCATTGTCAACAGTGCTTTCTGGTTCTAGAATATTGAGATCGATACTAGTGATATGCTGATTTAGTTTAATGATAATTGGATCTTGTTAGTGTAGCAAAATGAATGATGGAGGCCATCAGGTGTTTCACATTACATTAATTTCAACCTTTGCTTGACTGCTCGAATAACATATCTTAATGAGTTGTTCAGACACCAAAGATTCTTTTAATTGCCTGACTACAACTTCTGTGTTCAGGTATCAGCAGGTGAATCAATTGAAACCATCATGACGCCATTAAGAGAAGCTCAGCCACTACTTGGTTCCCTGGAATTGAAAAAAGTGGTTATGCGCTTCTTTAGGGATGAAGTTGTTCCTATTATAGATGACTGGGGCAACTGTATTGGACTGTTGTATCGCGAAGACTGCACTGAGGTGATTTAACATTGCTGTTTCTAATTATTTCTTAAATTCCCTTGGTTTGGGGAGCCTACATGACAACTTTGATCAAACAATTTGTCAGATTTTATCTTCTCATTCAATGCATAGGAGAGGTAATTGGATGCTGATATAGTTTAATTGATCATTTCTTGTGCAGTTGAATGCACCGCTTACGACAATGATGAGAAGCCCACCTCCTTGTGTTGCAACCAAGACATCCATTGGCCATGTTGTTGATCTAATTTTGGAAAAGAAGTACAGAATGGTTGTAGTTGTAAAATATAGCAATTTCAATAGCACAAGAGACAAAAGTTTTAGGGCTGTTGGAATTTTTACAGCTGAAAAATTGTTTAAACTAGCTAGGCCAAGAACAAGTTTTCCACAGAATACAGTGTAACATTCCTATAATGTGATCATATTTCTTTCTTTCTCTTACATATAAATTGTCCATATGGATTATATTTTGTGTGTCTATATTAGAATCAAATCATCCTGATGTGTGTTTTTTCATGCAAGAGTTTGTAATTAGATGGAATTAGCTTTAAATTTGTGAAGAAGTCAACAAATGCCATTTGTGGGCCATTTAATTGAGTGTAGTGATGTGTTCTTTTAATCAACTAAAGTCAGGAGGAAGCCCAATAAGAGTATAGAGCAGCAAAAGTCAACCATAAATATATTCCTTTTCCTTATTTTCTTTTATTATAAGTATTTTTTTTCCTTATTTTCTTTTATTAACTTTATTGAGGATCTTTTTCAAGGGAGATAAGGGGAGTAGGAGATTATCTCTACAATACCTTAATTCTGTGAAATCATCCGTTTGATGCGGGTAGGGTTTCTTTTATTAAAGTAGATGTGTTGTCGTAATCATTACTCAATGTTGAGACAAAACTTGGTCAACAAAAATTAAGTTGCTGACTAATGTCCTGCTAACTTATTAATTAAGTTGTGCCAAAAATGAGAGTCCAGTGGGTGGAATAATTTATCACAAGCACAAAAAACCTGATGCTAACAGCTCATCATGTGACCGTCCTGTAATCCTAGTAACAGTCACGAAATTTCGATCGTTATTTGTTAGGCCGTAGACGCAGACGCACAAATACATCGCTGGCACGCTTCCTTAACCAAAACCGAGTGACTTGTCTGAGAATCTTCTCTCAAGCATAAACCGCTCAATATAAATATAGCCTTCACCACTTGTATTGCATCCACTTTCAGCAATCAAAATCATCAAATAGCAACAACATCACCACTTCCACCTGTATTATATCCACTTTCAGCAATCCAAATCATCAGATAGCAGCAGCATCAAACATGGGCAGAGAGCAGAAGTGGACGGTATTAGGCCGCCTGAAGAGGGCGGTGAAGAAGCTTAACTTTCTTCGAAGCTTTAACATTAGACGATGGCGCATAGCTTCTATCCTTCGTAATCTATCTAAGCGGCCGCAACGGCGATTGAGGAGCTTTAATGATAGGATAGGTTTGCATGGTTGCATTGAAGATGGGGATGAATCGGATCGTAATGAGCTGGCTCGACCCCTTCAAAGGACGAGAAGTTATGCTTCTGAAGAAGATATTGATCAAAGGGCTGAGATTTTTATAGCTAACTTTCGTCAGCAACTTTTGCTAGAAAGACAGATTTCTTTGCAAATTCGATACTACGGAGGGAATAGTTTCACCAGAGATTACTGATGCAAATGCAAGCTTGAGGGGTGTGCTGATCTTTTTTATATACCTTTGTTTCAATATTTTTGTTTGATGGAGAGATATATATGTTATTGGCGACAAAAGTGAAATGTTAATTTCTTCTGTTCTTGATTAATATTGTTAAGTTCAAATTTTGAATTGTATAAGAAATATTCATCACACATTACATAATGCTATGCAATTTAATTATATATTTTTATATATTCTTCTGAATTCATTTTTTGGGAATATGTACTCGATGCACGTTGTAATATATTTTTCTTTATATTAATTAATTTGAGATTTTCCATAGTGACCAACAGGACATTATCAATCTACAACAAATGGACTGCCGGCCAAAAAAAACAAGCTTCGTTGACATAGGTTTAATAGAGACTGCAAATTCCGAATATTATTGGAAAATATATATCAGCTAGCTTTTAATACAAGAAGCAAATTAAAGAAATCAAAATCAATAAAAAGGAAAACCAAAGCAAAATGTGTATATAAACTAGTCCAGCACAAAAGAGAGCATGATTTGCTATGTATAAACAGTTAAACAAACGGTATATATGTGGATATATATGCAAAGAAAAAAATAATAATAACAAACATATCGGCCAATCAATTTGGTAGATGTACGTACACAAATATATATAACTTGAAATGTGAGTGTGAGGGGTGATCATTTATTAGAACCTGCTGCAGTTTCATAGTCTATGACTGTTTCAAATGCTCCAACCAATGCTTTCACCTTGTTCTTCCTCTTCTCAAGTAGCTTATTCTTTGTCTCCTCTATCACATCATTGTATGCTGCTGGTGACTCCTTCTTCCCTTGTCCTCCTCCTTGCTTAATCTTTTGCACTGCCCCATGATTGCCTTCTTCAACTTCACCACCTTGCACTACTTCTTCATTATTATCTCCTTCTTTCGATTTAATCTCTTCGCTTACTTCAGTGTTAATCTTCGTTTCTTCTGCAGCTTTTTGGTTCGCATTTTCTTCTTCTTTGTCTTCATCAACGCTCTCGACTTTTTGAGTATCATCTACAATGCTATCTTCGTTATTTTCTTCTTTGATCCCCTGATGATGATCATCTCCTTCAATGTTTCTATTATCACCTTCAGGTTCACGTAGTAGCTCACTTCCATTTTCCTCAACCAGCTGCTGGGATACATGATCATTCGCTACCTCTTCAGCTGTGTGAATATCAGAATTCTTGACTTTCTCATCTTCGACGTCGACTTCTTTAACTCGAGAATCGTCTTCAACATTCACATCTTCATCATTCTTTTCAGCTTGTATCACATCCGGGATGTCAACATTCGCTGCCACTTCAACATCTTGAACCAAAGATTGGTCACTTGTTTCTTGCTTGACCTCTTGAGCTGGGGAATCCTGAGGCACAGGAATGCTACTGCCTGGAAGTTTCAATAATGAATGAGAATTCTTGGATAGACTAGTACTGCTTCTTTTTACTGTCCCTGCAGCATGCAGCTGAGGTCTTGTAGGCTTAAGAGACTTGGAATTCCTTTCAAGAACAGGTTTATTATTAGTTGAAGCATGGATTCTTGATGCCGAAAGAGAAGAAGAAGAAGAAGGTCGATTTAGTCTGTCCCGAGAAGCGACTCTTTCTTTAGGGTCAGGAGAGATGAGTGATTTTTGTGCCCGAAGAGCTGATGGAGGCCTGTCGAAAGATCTTCTTCTAAGAAGCTTTTGTGCGGAATCTTCATTGGTAGTTTTCCTAGGGAGCTTTAAAGATTCTGATCTTGAGCTATATGTAGGCCTCAGATAGTTTGGGTTTGATTTGCCGGATGGGGCCGGTATTGATGACTTGTCTTTATCAGTGGAGCTTGTGGTGGCTGCTGCAGGTTTTGGATTTGCTTGCCTTTGGGTGGTTGTGTGAGAATTTGAAAAGGATGTGGCTGTGGCCTTCTTCTCCTTCCTCAAAATACTTCCACTATCCTTTGCTTTTGTTGCCATTATATATATATATGGCTACGCTAAATAAGTTCTATATAATGTAGACTCTGCATGCATTATAAAAATAACAAGTAAATCAATAATACTACTTAATTAAGAGGAAACAACTATATATATTAGCTATTCTGGATTGAATCCAAAAATGTTAATGTAGCTATAATTTTTTGCATTCATTTTTAGTTATTAATTTTAATAGTTAATAACTTATAAAAGTGGGACGAAATGTGATATAATTTTTGCTTCACTTTGATGGTAGCTCTATCATAACAATTTAATAGTTTTTCTAATTGCAGTTTCCTCAAGCTATTCAAAATTTTCTATTTTGAAATATATATGTTATATGATTGTTAAAATTACAAGCAAAGAAACACCAAGAGATACCAAAAAAATTCACAATTTGAAAAAAAAATTATAACACTGTTTTTAGTTTTTGATCCAGAAGCAAGTCCTTTCACATAATATATATACAATATCGATTAGAGAGTCAAGTATAGCAATAGTTTAAATTTCTCATGGAAATTTATAGAACAAGGAAAACAAGATAGTTGGCTTATTAAGCATTTCCACAGGTATATACCATCAGTATTGTTCTTTCATCCACATCTCATATCATTGACTCAAGCTTATTGGCCGATTACGTATCATGAATCAATTGGAACATCAAGATATGTCAATACCAAAAATTTCACCTCATTATATCAGGCATATTTTGCAAAACATATAACAATTTAATGCATAATAGAGCTTTAAAACCATCATAGCGTCATGCATGAATTCTGCTAGCATATATGATGAATATATATATCTTATTGGTTGCTTGTGGATCAAAAGAATCTATATTTATCACCATCTCTAAGACACGAAAACGAAGAAGAAAAAAAGAAAAGGGCTTGAAATTTATGTAACGTACCTTGATGAAAGCAGAATCATGCGGAAAGCAAATGGTGATCATCAGAAGAAGGAAAAAGAAAATCAATGAGTAATATTATAATAAGAAGGAAGAATTATTTTAGAGGGAATTTTTGGTTCTGAGATTGATAAAATTAGGAGAGGAATTTGCGGAATACAAGAAATTGATTAAAGTGTTGGAGGCCATCAAATTACATTAATGAAATGAAATGAAAATAATAATGATCGATCATCAAGTAACCAAGACATATATGTGTAGGAAATATGTTGACCCTGTCAATTCTTAACTATTTTCTGTTTTTAGCTATTAACGAAATTCCATTATTAATTAATTAGTATCTAAATTAAATAATAACAAGATCATCCAATGCTACATGCCTTACCATCTCTTTAATTTTATATTCATATGTTTTGCTATCATTTTTATAGTTTTTAAAATTCAAAGCTTAAGACTTTAAGAGATATGAAGTTTATAGTATATAATATATATATGGGTAGGGGAAACTCAGTTGGAAAATTTTCTCAACTTTGTTTCCGAACTGTTATTGGGACAAAGTCGAGAGTAGCATCCTTTATTTCGATGTGGAATATTGGATGATACTCTCAACTTTGGGGTTTATACAAGAATAGCTTATCTCTGATGCGGAGATTCGGTTTCCACTCTCGGTTAGGTAGGCCCTTATTAATTTCCTTCTTTTGGTCGGAAATGCGGGCCGGGAGCTACCTGTATTCCGATAACTAGTCTAGATCTCTAGACTATTTATCGGGGGTAAGAGAGCTACATTAAGGGCGGCCCTTATTTCATTTCCTCAGAAAGAAATGCGAGCCGAAATTTGATATATTATTTCTCTCTTGCTCGCTCCCTCACATGTAGCCTCTCCTTCTCTTTTTGGGCTCCGGAGAGGCTAGCTGGGAGTACGCTCTCTCTTTCAAACCTAACAAGCAACCCCAAGACTCTGCTAAGTGCTTCTCAGCCGACTAGGCCAAGAATCCTTTAGCTCCAGGTGACTGCATCAAACAAATCCCATTAACCAAATTTTATATTAATATCAAAATAAATTGATAAAAACTAATGAACTTCCATAGAAAGAATTGCATAATATATGTTGAATTATATATAGAGAGGGTAATCATAACTTAAAGAATATATAAATGATATTTATCCAATTGTCAATATCTGATCCCAATACATATAATGATATAATCAAGCAATTAAACAACCCAAATTCCATCACCATCATTTTTCATTTTAACTCAAAAGCACTCATATGTCTAATCAAATTTCGTAATCTAAAATTATATTCCAAGTCCAAATAATTGAGTATAAGTTATTACATATATAAATAAAGTTATTAAAAAGAAACTTTACGTATACAAAAAAAAAAAAGACTTTTGGTGTTGAAATAAAAGATTGTATATTCCTTGAGGAAAAAAAAGCCAAAATACAGCTTTGTCGATATGTATAATTATTTTCCTCTTTTTCAAATTTATTCTCTGCAATTGCCTCTTCAAATGCTCTAAGTTTTTTATCTTTTTTTATGATAATAATTTTACTATTGAAATTTGGCATGCTAGTTAATGGACAAATGTTGATAAAATGGTTGATGTGATGCCCACTTAGACCATGATTTGGTCTTTGGGAGATATTAAGAGAATATGCATATATCATGTTGTAGCACTATCTAGATCTATATGATTGTTGGTGGAGGAATGATTTCATGTTTAGATTAGAGCCTGATGACCTGAAATGTCCACAAAATGGTAATGCAATCCACTTTTGTTTACCTCTTTTTTCGCTCTTTGATGGGGAAATCTACCTACAAATTATCATTTTTCATTTTTGGCTTATCAATATATTTTTGTGATTCTTCAAATTATGTACGCTAATAAATTACCAAATATTTTTCAGAAAGGAAAAAAAAATAAAAGAATTCTGGTTTTTTTTTTAAGTTGAATGATTGTATTTGGTTGGTAATTTTTGCTTTCGTATTGAAGAAGTGAAATTTTGCTTTTATGAAGTTCAACTCTAGCATGATTTTAGATGATCGTGAAAATCATGTATTGTTTCCATCAAATATATATATAAGAGATAAATTTTTTTTTTTTGTCAAATATTCATTAAATTTCAAGTTTGAATCTTGTTGAACAGGTTGATTCATGTGTGCAATTAAATTAATATTTTAATATATGTAAATAACAATCATGGAATAACACATTGCTTGTAGATAGCATTTCATAATACAGTATAACATCTTCTTATAAATTTTTTTTATGTGATTTGCTTGTACAAATTGAAAGACTGAAACAATGGAGGCAACCCTTTTTATCTCGAATATGAGATTTTTTTAATTGCTCCAACTAAAAATAATATAATAAATTAATTAAATTATATCTTATTAGTATTTTTAATTGACTTTACCCGATTAGCTAGGAACTATTAAAATTACTAACACTTGCTTGTATTCAGTATTGTTAACATGTCTCTTCTTCTACCTCCAGAATACCTATTGTTTATCAAATTAATTATTTCCAAATAATGAAGAACAACACCTGGACCAGCAGACATTTTAGAAGAGAAAAAATAAGGTTGGTTTTGTTGAACAGGTCACATCAGGATTTTTCCACTTGTAACACTATCACCAACTTAATTAGAAGGATTATGCAATAAAAATAGGTTGGTTCTACTTTGAAGTTTCCTCTACTTAGCATATATCCTCATCTAAAACTAAAAGATATATAATCAAAAGGCCTTTTGCTCCATAAATAGCTACATATCATCATGCCATATCATGTAGTATTAGTGGCTTAGGCCAACCTGTACATAATCCTTTTTCTACACTAATTAATCCCACCAAAATTTCCACATCATTATAAGTTTTTCTTATTTTCAAAAAAAAAAAAAATTGTCAATTCATTTGATTATAAATTATGTGTATCATTATTTTTAAAAACCTCTATGCTTATCCTAGTTCTTGCTAACAAACAAGAAGATGAGTTCATAAAATAACATCACAAAAAGTAGTTTGTGATAAAAGTTGGTTCTTCTTTGTGTTCCAATTGGCACCTTACTCCTTGTCTTCAATATCTATATGCTAACTTTCATCACCTTCTCCCCTTTCTTCCTTTTCATTTACTTGATACTCAATTATTATATTTTAAGTTATATGAATAAACTGTGTTTATAAGCTTTTCAAAATTTAATAATCTAAAATACAAACTAATATCTGAATTTTATTTCACAATCTTTGAATTTATAAAATTTATGTGAGATTTTTTTTTTTTTTTGAGCATGGACCAGATGGTTTTTGTCCCTAAGAAATTTTTAGGAGGGGACGGGTTCAAACCCTGCTCTCTACTATATTTCCTTCCAGTTTTAACCACTTGGGCTATAAGACGATGACAATTTATGTGAGATTCGATCCTCTAAATATTTGAATTATAAATTTTGCTTACATAAATATGAATATTAATTGAACAATGAAAATAGCATTTAACTTATTTTTATTTTTTGAATTAAATTTATAATATAAAAGTAAATGCTTTTAAGCATCAACCAGCTAAAAATTGCCATGATGCATTTATACCTCATTTTTTTTAATAGAATGAAAAGTAGAAATGCTGCGAGTCCAAGCCGGCAAGGCCCACGGGACTACTTTTGTAGGCGGTGGTTTGGGTCCATTGAATGGAAACTACTTAATTACGCCTAATATTATACTATAAAAATATTAAATTAATTTGATGCTTTAAATAAATTTAATCTTGATTAGGACAAAAAACTATCGATGGCCATTATATTACCTTAGTGGTGTCTTTTTGCATTTCCATTTTCTTCATTGCTTTCATCAACACCGCCCCTTCAACTGAAATTTTGGAACATTAACACCTACACAAATTTACAACAACAATTATATACTTTAAGTTTTGTCTCTTTCTATTCATTATTTAGACACCGTATTTAAAATAAAATCAAGTTATTGGTAAAATATAGTACTTGATGATTATTATTATCATGGTTAAATTTCTCAATCAGAACAATATGGTACAAAAAAAAATTATGTAAGTTTTTCTTTAAAATATAAAATATTAAATATTAATGATAAAACTCAATGTGAATCATACTTTTTATATGAATAGTGAACTTTTTATGATGAGAATAAACAATAATGTTGTTTCATTTGGAGTTGTTTTCACTAAATCAATAATTCGTCAACTAATCAACTAATATACAATATATTATGCATATAGTATATGAAGAGACGTGCAAAAATTTGTTAGAAGTCATAATCAAAACCCTAATATTAGTTTAATATCAATTATGTCTTTATTTTTTCTAAATTTGTAGAAAAAAATTTAAGAAAACACAATAAATTGAGAAGGAAACAAAATAATTTTTAATAGTGGATGATGGGCTACCGGCTTCGGCTACAGACAGAGTGATGGTGGACCACTACCAATAAAAGCCCGTGGAGTGTAGCAATTTCCGGTTCATGTTTGCCTGCTTCACCGCCCAAAAATGGAATTTGGATGTGTTTTTATTTTTGGTATTTTACACATTTATTCAAAATCTAATAACTTTATTTTTTAAAAAAAGTATACCATATTGCAAGTTATTAATGAAAATAAACAATACAAAATATATATGTTTTTTGAAAAAGTATAATCGTTTTCTTTAGAAAGAAAAAGTATAGAGAACGGAGGAAAGCAATGCTTTGAATTATAATAAGAATTAATATACTTTTGTTGACTACATAAACTACTTTACAATAAACCCACTCTTGCTATATATTCAGAAAATGTGTTAGTTTTTCTCTTTCACACTTCAGGAAAAATACCACAATTTTATATAATTTTTTTTATTTATAAAGTGATTTTTTTTGAAACCCAAATTACACATAAGTCAAATTTATTTTTTTTGAATGGTGGTTATTTATAAATAATTTAAATTATAGGTATAACAAATGATAATACAACTAAACTTACCTCAACTATTTTTTTTTCACGTGATACAATTATAAATCATTATTTTTTAATGAATTTAGATATATAGTCACTTTTTTTATTCAATTTATTATTAATATTGTCAAAAAAATTTTAATAACAAAATTTAATAAAATTTGATAAACTAATAACTTGCTTCAATGAACCAAAAGATCTATATGTACAAATATTTTTAAATTATGAACCATCATGTGTAAGAAGAAAAATAATAATTAATCAACTTAAGTAAAGAAAAATTATATAAAACAGAAGAATAGATAACTAGAAGTGATAAGTTATGTGCAATATAAGAGAAAATAAAAATTGGTGGACTATAAGTATACGGTCCACAAAAAGAGCGTAAATAAGGTAAATGATGCGAGAATAATTGAGAGCCGTCGATATATAAATCACACGCGCAACTTAAATCCAACGGTGGATAATTTTTTCTTTTATTGTTCGCATTTGGACGGCACTACTTATAAAGTTTATATTTAGGCAGCTGCTTTTTTAATTAAAACAGACATTTAATTTCATTCGGCTTCTTCTTCTTCTTCTTCTTCTTTCTCCTTCCTGCTTTCACATCAAAGCCTAAGCCTGTATTGGTCTGGTCTGAACAGTACAGTTCCATTTCTAAATATAGCAACCACCAAAGGATACAAAAAAAAAAAGGTTGATTGTTATAAACGGCGTCCAATTTGAATTTTTGTTGATATTGTTTTGAGGTGAATTATTTATGCTATTTGGCTTATTTTAATTTGTTTTTTTGTTTTTCATCTGTGTGATGATGATGATGAATATTATTGTTGTTGTTTGTTAAAAGATTTGAGCTTTTATGGGAATTCCTGAAATAGCGGAGAAAGAGTTTTTTTTTTTTTTTTTTTTTTTTTGGTGTTGTGTGTGAAGAAGAATAGTTCTAAGGGTAAGCTATTGATTCGTAGAAAAACGAGGAGACCAACCCTCTTTTATTGGAAGTCAAAATTATGGATTATGTGGCCATCTGTATAGTATAGCTCAAACTGAATTTCATATTGGTTCTATCGCCATTTCTCAGAGCAATTTCACCTCCTTTTTTTCATGAGGTTGTTGCTGTGTTACAGTACTAGACTTTATAGTTGGAATAACAGTTTTCTATGAATGATTTAATGGAGAGAAAATGTTTGTTTTATTAAATTTTCTCTGAAAGATGATAGCTTTTGGGTTTTATTCTATTCTTTCCTAATATTTTTAACTTGAGGTAGGAGAGACTGTAGATGGACTTGTTTTGTGTTTCCAGCTTTTTGATCATCCATGTTCTGGTCTTTTCTAATTAAATGATTCCTTGGGGCCTCCATGTTATGTCTAGAGGTGCTTTTGGCTTGTGCTTATTGCAAACTGTAGGCTTTGGACAGACTGTCATGCAAGAAACACATCAATACATAACAATAAATAATTTTAAGGAAATTTGATAAACATGGTAACTATGGATTGAAAAGTATCTTGGGCGACACAGTATTCTCCAATTGACACAGCTATACTTTTATGCTGCAGTGAATTGCCTGAAAACAAATAGTTGATTGTGTATCAATATTATTAGCTGTTTTGATGGTATTGAGTTGTTTAAAGATTTATAATTTGGTTTGATATATGCGGGTGGTTTGTATGCAAATCTTAGCAGTTTTCATGGATTTTTCTTCTACTCTTTATATTGAGGTGCTAGGACGATTGGCTTGCTCAGCTACAATTGTCTTCTGCCTTTTTTGAGGAATGTGGAGTTTCACATTGTGAGAGGTTGTGTTAGTCTAAACTAGTCTGCTTTTACTGTCAACAGATATAAAGGTTTGCATGTCATTGTTCATGGACGAGTACTCTGGTAAGAAGGCTGGTGATCGGGCTCTTGTCTCCAGAAAGAGTTCTAGCCTTATTTTGAAAGATACTGCTAATAATAGAGGTCAAAATGCTCAATTTTGCAATCGAATTGGGTGTAGTGGCAGACTGAATTCTGCAAAAGGTACTCAAATTAGCTTTCCGGAGAAAACCAAGTCTTCAAGGCCATCATTCAGGTCATTCTCAAATGGGAAAGAAATAATTGGAAGTTCCTCAAGAACATCCTCTTCAACCAACAATCCTAGGAAATTTTTGCCAGGACCTCCGAAAAAGTCATCTTCTCAGCCGGAAAGAGATTCATCTGAAACAGGTGGTTCTCCAGATGTTCCTGAAGTGCCAGGACTTGTTCCACCTCCGGGAAAGATCCAGAAAGGTCTTCACTCTGAATCTGATAATTCTGGGTCTAGCGAGAGTACCACCTCAATGGAAGTTGGAAACTCTAGTATATCAAGTACAAGATCTCATCGAAGTTTTCACCCAAAATCTGGATTGGGTAAACCAGATACTCCAATAGGATCACCTGTTTCATTGCTTTCTAATAGCACAAGCCAGGGCACACGTGCTAGCGCAGGCAGGAATGGTCTAAGAAGCCTTAGATGCAGTTCAATATCAGATGTTGTCCCTGCAGGATCTTCAACTCCAGATTCAAATCTCACTAGACAAAAAGACACAATTAGAAAGAGAATTTGTGAAGGAGAAAGTAGTTCTTCTGCCAGAGGGAAAAAAATAAGTGGGGCCTCATTGGAAGGGAGGAACTCTAGTTCTAGCTCTGGTATCTCAATTTCTGATTCAAGGAGAACTAGAAATGGGACCTCCAGCCGAGATAATGGCTCTGCATCTGTTAGGACTCGAAGATCACTTGGTTACACTAGGTCTAGGGCTCCTAATCATGGAGGTGGGAATAATTTATCACCAAATGAACCCCTTGTAATCCCAGAAATTTCTGAACCTATTATGCCAATTGATTCAACTTCTTCTGGTTCATATCGATTCTCTATGGAATCTCCCTTAAGTCGATCAAGGGCTTATGGTCTTTCTGGTAGTACCAGTGAGAGTTTACGGGGCACTAGGCCATCCAGTCCTGCAGAAACTGGCGATATCCGATCTTCACTGAATCGGGAGAGCTTGCGGCGCTACAATATGGATGGAATTGCTGAGGTATTTAGCCCAATCAATATTACACCATTTCTTTTCTTCTCCATGATATATTCAGTCAAATTTTCTTTCGTTAAATTTTCTTTCAAATGAAAGAGGAGAGAGAGAGAAAACTAATAGAATTTATCTGATAATAATGCTTTGTTATAATGATGTTGTTCAATAATATTGGGCAGGTGTTATTAGCACTTGAGAGGATTGAACAAGATGAAGAGTTATCATATGAGGTGGGTAACCCTTTATCATTTTGGTTTTCACATGAATGTTCATCCATCTGACTTGTTCTTTCTTTTCTAGCAGCAATTTCTTGTTCTGGAGACTAGTTTGTTCCTGAATGGGCTGAATTTCTACGATCAGCATAGAGAGATGAGATTGGATATTGATAATATGTCATACGAGGTTTGTTACTGTATTCTTTGGCTTCCTGCCTTTACTTTTCTTATGCTTTCTTGTTCACGAGCTACAGTTTTCATACTTTAATCAAACATTTTGGTAATCATGCTTGATAACATATCAGAATCTGTTTATGTTATACCTTAGTCCATTTTACTGTTGTTTCTAATAGGAATTATTAGCTCTAGAAGAAAGGATGGGTAATGTGAGCACAGCACTAACAGAGGAAGCATTGTCAGAATCCCTTAAGAGTAGCATCTATCAGTCAGCGTCTCTGGAGGATGCATCTTCAGACCATTGTGGGGAAAAGGATGATGTCAAATGTAGTATCTGCCAGGTAATTTTGTGGAAAAAATCTTCTCCACCATTTGTTTCTTGTCCGTGTCGTGGTCTTTTTGATATATGTTGGATCTAGTTCACAAGTCACTACTGTGCAAGTTTGTGTTTAATATAGACAGATGTGGCATATTTGTACGGCTTTTGGTGAGAGCCCAAGGCAGTCATCAGCTTTATTTGTTAGATTTCATTGTGCAATTAACCTTGCTTGCATGTGAACTTGGAAAAAGAATATCTTAATCTAGCTAGTGCATCACTTACTTTTCATCTTATTTATCACCTCTTTTTGCTGCTTTATTTTTCTTATTGCAGGAAGAGTATGCTGTTGGAGATGAAGTGGGGAGGTTGCAATGTGAGCATAGGTATCATGTGGCATGCATACAACAATGGTTGAGACTGAAAAACTGGTGCCCTATTTGCAAGGCATCCGCAGCATCGCCACCAGCTTCATCACCCGATCAATAAGTTGGAAACTGGACGTTGGAGGCGGACTTTTCATTTTGTACAAATTAAGTCAGCCTCCTTCTTCCATTTTTTAATTTTCTTTTTTTTTTTTCAAGGAAAGAAAGATCATTTTCTTTTATGTACATAGCCAATTCTCTTTCATGTCAATAGACTAATAAACTTGGGCACCATTGCCTTAACAGCAAGAACTCATGTTCATCTATTAAACAGAAACGGCGAATGAAAATTTACTCATAAATTTGCTGCTGTTTACCTCTGTTTGTTGCCGTGCCTTCTTGCGGGGAAAAGAGTTGTACTCTCAACAAAGTAACTTGAACGCGTGAAGCAAGTTCTCCCTAAAATTAATCTTGGAAAAGAAGGAATTGTCGTACTCTAATATTCTTGAGCCTGGATGATACTCAAAGCACATTAGAGTTATGGCATATCAGTACAAAGGCTAACGAGACTGAATTTAAAAAATACAAAAAAAGGTGTCTCCGGACAATGAAGATGTAGGTCCAAAGAAAAAAAAAATGGATTTCCACTTAAAAAGCAATTGTTACAAAGCCAAAAAAGCTAAAGAAAGTAGGGTTGACAAGGAGTCTCATCCCTTGATCAAACATTCTTTAAGTAGGCGGAGACAGGGGAATCTCCACTTTCTCTTTGCATTTAATATTTGAGTAGAGAAAGTGCCTTGTCCGTTAAATTAACCAGCAATTTTTCCATGGGACCTCCACTCCTGACCAGCAAAGTTCCGGAAATAGAAGTGTGGAAAAAGGCAGAAACAGTAACCCCATTTGCTTTCATAATAGGTTACAAAAGGTTTGTTTCCCCTTGCCATTTCTTCTTCATTTTCTTGAAAAATGAAACTTAAACAAGTGGGCTGGCTTTTTAGTTTCGGCTCAAAGTCAACTTTCTTCCCCATTAGCTCTTCAGATTTTAGCTTGCCAACTGAAAATCGTTTAACAAGATCATGCACGATATCATCATCCATCATGGGCTTACACTTATGTTTTCCTGTGGACATGATTTTCTCAACACAATCATATTGAGTGAACTGGGTCAGCTAAGTAGTATGATCCAACAAAATGATTTCCGGAACAAAGTAATGCCCAACATATACCCTAAAATTTCAGTAAAGTAGCCAGGGATGGACGTTGACTGCAATTAACTGTGACTAGTTGCTGTTGCATGGCCTGACTAGTCTTCGTCTTCCATAAAATGATCCCATAAAAGGTGTTTCATTACCTTCAAACAGAAAATTAACACCACCAAGAAAAATGATGAAAAGTTTTGACACAAAATAGCGTCTTTTTGTCCACGACTTCAGAAGAAATCGCTTACCCTTGCCTTTCTTTCCCATTCTGCAGCTATCATGCAGCATTTTCAAAAACAAATTGTCAATATACAAACACTACTAATAAGCTGTGATTGCAGCAGAGTGACTTCTGAGCACAGTTTTCGACTTTCTGCAACCAACTCAAAACTTGTGCTTTACTTTTAATTGATCCGTTATATATTCCTTGCACTGGCAAATTCCAGTGAAAACAATTGTTGATCTTGGGTTACTAGGATCTCGTCCCTAAACTTTTCATGATGCCTAACACAGACAAAGGTCGCCATCCACCTGTGTGACGCATGGCAAAGAAAAGGATGATTCCAGGAGTGTGACTATTTCTGAAAATATTCTGGTTAGCTACATTTTCCTTGTCCATTGATAGTTTCCACTTCAGCATAGCACATATTCTTCTTCCAGGAGCAGTCGCTTCAATGTGGCATATTTGCTTCCTTCAATAGCAGTTACTTCAATCTGAAACTAGCAATTCCTTAATAATCTTTTTTTTTTCTCTGTAGGTCGATAAAGTAAAACCTTCCTGTCATAAAACTGAAGTAACAAAGAACAACACTTTCAAAAACAAGAAACCCAGTTCAAGAAAGTGGCAAGCAAGTTATTTTTTTAAAATTTATTTTGCTCATAATAAATAGTTAAAATACAGAGGACACCGACTAGAATCCAGGAAAGTTGTTAGTAAATTTTAAACTGCATGCAATAAAACAGTAAAAATGAGAAAGCTTCTTCTATAAAAAAACCAATCAGCTATTAATTGAGCCAATGGATTCTTATTATGCATCTGATCATGGAATAGCAGTGCATGTCTATGTGCCAACCATTACCAAGCTACAGACAACATTACAGCAAGAAATTCCTCAGCGGCAAAATTTCCCATAGAAATGTCAATTAACTACTTCGTCCATTACAGAAAGCTTTGAAAATCCCACCAACATGAATTGAGGAAAATGCAGTACTAAGAGCAATAAATCTCAGTTAGTTGATCATTTTTCGTACAACATCAAGAACAACTGTTTTGCTTAACAAATAAATCCAAGACAAAAGATCATTTTGGACCATTCCTTAAAGACACAATGGCCTTTCTTCCTTCCAATTAATTCCTGAAGCTCTTACTAATCACATTTTTGCAATTAATTCAAACAAATCATCAATCAAAATTGATTATGAAATTCCAAAATCATTTTCAACTCCTAAACTTCAGCCAGAGCATAGAAATGTCTCCTCTACAGGTTCTAGAGATGTGCCAAAGTAATGAAATAGATGCACAGAATCCGCATAGAAGAGAACAGCAGCTCCACCATAATTCATGATTACAGCAAGATAAAATACTTCTAAGATATGAAAAAAAAAAATATATTTAACAGTTGTTCTTTCTTTCAGAAAAATAGTATTATATTTAACAGTTGTTCTTTCAGAAAATAGTATGAAAAAAACTAACAGCATGTATGATCTGCTGTACAGTGCAACTACAGTGCATGAGTGTACAAAGTAATTTTCACACTTTAACCAGGCTACAAATACCTGTAAGTCGTGCCTCAGATTACTCCTCGATGCTCCTGATGTTAGACCATTGACTTGCAATCTGTGAAAAAGACAGAAATCGAGCATAAATGCTAGCATATTTATTCAATCATTCTGTTTTTAGGCAAAACAAATATGCGTCGAAGATAACATTCCCTCATAACATGCCCAATAATTTCTTAAAAGTATTAGTCAGTTTGGTTAAAGTCACTGGATATTAAATTCCATGCTAGCCACTGAGTCGAGCAAAGATAATTAGACAAGAGGATCTCCAACTGCTACATGCACATTCATCTGCCAGTTTTCTATGTTTAAGAAGCTTGCATGACTGTTCCATTTGCCTTTTGGCCTGGAAAATTTGCTCCACCACTTTGATAATTTAATGAAGCTCCTTCATTGCAAATTTGAAGTTTAGTCCATCCTATATTTATTCCCAAAATGGCACAGTGGCCAGAATCTGCCAGATATCCTCTCAACGATACTGGTCAATCCACTACATCAACATGGTGACTAGAATTTTAGGTATTGAAAACTAATAAACATTACAGGCTACACCTATGTAATTCAAGGGATGGCTCCACCAAACTCAATTGGTAGGCTTGCACAACCATTCCCTGGTCTATAGCAAAGCCACATCAATTTCGTCTTGGCTGCAAGAGAGATTCAGAGTGCTAGTTCAAGCGCAAAATTTCTTCTGTGGATTGCAGGAACCTAGCCTCACTACGATGCTCAGGTAGGTTTTTAGAAGCTGTGGAGTGTTTCAGAGTGCTAATTGAAATAAACAGGAATGCTACCTCATTGTTTTGCAACATGATTATTACCACCATGTCCTTTCTTTGTACATCTGATGCCTTCCAATTTGGTAAGAATGGGCAACTTCAGTTCAGAAACTCCTGAATATTCATAAAACCTCCCATCCCAGATGATCCTGCAAAATAATTTTAATCACACTGCTACTTCCTGTCATTGCCAACAAGCAAGCTCCAAGGATTAGTAAGAGAAAAATTGAACAAATCCCTGTCAAGAATCACCTGAAGAAGAGTTTAGGTTCCACATTGAAAAGGTGAAGAGAGTATTAAACGTCTTTGTAAGATTGCCAAATTTCATATGTCAAATACATCTGTATTTGTGCTTCTGGGCATGGTGAAATTCTATATCTCATTTAAACAGACTTCTATTAAGCAGCTTTACACCATCCAACAATAATAAAAGTAGTAACTGCAACTTTTTGAATGATAATTAGGAGCACAAGCCAGTCTCTTTGAGAACACAGAAGAAATGCAGCAATATTTCACCAGATGGATTATTTACATGTCATTTTGTTAAAAAATCAAATTCAAAGCATAAGGACAGTTCATGTTAAAAAATCAAATTCAAAGCATAAGGACAGTTCATCGGATATCAATGTGTTATTAATATTGGAATTCCAATAAATTCTCAGAATGTAAAAATACATAAAGAGCAACACTGCCGCTCTTACACCAGTGATTTTACCTTTCCCCAAGCTACATAAGAGTATTATCCCTTCAAAACTGTCTTAGATTCCCTCTTCACTGGCTGTACATTGTACAGATGGACTCCAAATAGGCAGCAATGGCACGAGTCAGCCAACACTGATGCTTATCATACAACAGAGCAGCCAAATCATGGGCATTCAATTAAAAGTCCCCTTGCTTGGTTGCCGTTAAATAATTTCCTGATTCATGCAGGGCCTGAGCAGGAAAATCAGACATTGGTAAGCTCAAACGCACTGCTTTTAGCAAGGGCCGAGCCTCATCTCTGATGGGGGGCTCAGCTGGTTCCGCTTGGCCATCACAACAGAACTGGATCATCAACACTTCTGGCAACAGTTATCAATGCCATTGAACCAGGACAGCCACACCCAATTACAGCTTTGGCACAACAAATATTCATGGGAACTTTTCAATCTTCGAATGCATGCATACAGATTTTCTCCAGCAGCAACGGCCAATCCTCACCAAGCTGCTGTGGATTTAGCTCCATGGCAACTTTGAAATCAAGCAAAGATATAGAGCAGCGCGGCCTCTGTTCATGCAAAACTTCCATTGGCCCGCTACTACTTTGCACATGTAAGTGATTCATTGGCCACATGCCGTTGATAACCTTGCCCTGAACCTGTTGCTTGTGGATTTGGTGTTTTCTTGGATCATGCTGAGATCTTGCTCCTACCAACTCAACACAAGACCTTATCAATCTCTTCAAGTACACATCCAACATATTATTCAACATATTAGCACATTCAGTTGAAACCCCTCCAACGCCCTGTGCAGCTGCAATATGCTCCATTCGTTTCCTCAGCATCTCTGTGCTGGACAATTCACCACTGTCATAATTGCTTACAAAATGATTGCTGCTCGCAGATGGCATTGCTTTGCGGGCCCCACCCACACTAGCCGAGTAAAATGGAATCCCAAGAGGTGCGACGAGTGCACATTCTCTAGAGAAACTGAAGTGGTTTGCTTGCTCCACCTCTTCTCCATCTTCCACAAAAGCTGTTTGATCTTTGCTACGAGTCCTTGGTTTTTCAGATGGTCGTGGAATTGACCCTGCCAATTCATGCTCAGGTTGCTCAGCAACTGCCTGAAGATGCTGCACTGGTCTCTGATAATCACATTGAGGCAATTCTCCATTATCAACAACAACTTTACTGCCACTATCTTCTGCAATTGATTGATGTGAGATGCAATCAACTTTCCCGGTTGGCCCAAGTGGACTAGGTCTATCTCTGGGCTTACGATCACGCATCCCTGACCTAGTCTTCCGAGGGGACATTGGCAAAACCCCATTCGACCAAATGGACACATTTTGATTCTGATTTAGAAGAAGGGATCCACCACTCTGTTCATGCCCATCTTCTCTACCAGGAGAACTTTTTGATATTTGGATTGCAGATTTCGTGGGACCCGTCCCATGAGGTGGCGGTGGTGGGGTCTTGGCCTGACAAGCATTCTTCAAGATGGAACGGATAAGCTGATTGTGCAGTGAAAGATTATCCCTTCCAAGCAAGCGAAAACATGACTTATCGAAGTCGCTCTTGCTCAGTTTCTGATTCAAAAACCTATTTAAGCAATGAAAATACTTCTTAAACTTGTCAACCCCAACCTTCTTCACAATCTGAGTTTTCAATTCAACCAAATCAGCTCTGGAGCTCTGCTGAGGTTGCATTTCTCAAGAAACAGACTTATACACCATCCAACACAAGTATACAATTAAAAGAGGGAAAAAAAAAAAAAAAAAGAAGGAATACCCCAATCACCCTCAGTAACAGTTGAAGATACTGTTACACTGACACCAAAATTTTACAAATTGAAACACCCACATATCAATTCAATGCAAACAATTGTGAAGGTGTTCCCAAAACAGCAAGTACTCAACTGGGGAGAAGAAAACAGTTATTTCTGTTTCCAAAAAACCAAAAACCACCCGCCCAGAAACCATACAATGCAAACCCAAATCTCATGTTTGCATAAAAAAGCCAAAACCCTAGAGATCAAACTCAGTAGCTTAAGTTTATCCAAAAGCTTAAAATCAAGTAAAATTGATACGAAAACATAAAAAAAATCAAAACCCTAAAGTTCAAATCACCAAACTTTACAGCCCGTAATTGCACGAACCGGAAAATTGCATTCACTGAAGCAATTAATCAACCCAGCTCTTTTTTTTAAAAAAAAAAAAAAAAAAGAAGAAAATTAAAAACAGATAATAATCACGAAGGCGGAAACTTCAAATTTAGAAAATTGAAGTTGCAAAAAAAGAAAAGATCAGTGAAACAGATATATTATTATTATTGAGTTTAATAACAGAACGCTCAGGAAATTGGAATTGCAATGAAAGAGTTTAAAAAAAGAAAAAAGAAGTGAAGTTCGAGAGAGTGAGAGTTTAAGGTTTAGAGATTTATTGAGCTCTGACCTTTAATAATAATAACAATAATTATTATTATTATAAAAACCAAACAAACAGTTGGTTAGAAACAGGCAATTGCTGTCGTGAAATCGAAACCAACGAACTCTCGCTTTCGATTCCTTCTTCGCGCTCTCTCTCTCTCTTTCTGTTTGTGTGTGTTTATTTTTGGGTGATTTGTAATTGTTTTGTATTAGCAGAAGAAGAAGTTTTGTTTTGTTTTTGTTTGTGTAAAGCTGGACTCGATCCCTCCCTCCCTCCGTCCCCTCCCTCCCTCTGCTTCAACCTATTACTCCCTTTTTCTTCCCTTTTTTTTTAAAAAAAAAAAAAAATTTATTATTATTATTTATTTTATTTATAACTTCACTGCTCTCTTTCGCTCTCTCTCAGGAGGTCTCGCCCTTTGTTTTCCTACAACATGTAAACGTGTTTTAATTCTTTTTTTCATGTTTTCCCTTTTCCTATCCTTCATTTATTTTTTATATGGCATTTTTTTTCCCAATTAATATAAATATTTAATTTTTTTAAATTAACTCATTTTTACATTTTCATGATTTCCTCTATTTAGTGTAGATTGGGGATCAAATTTTTAAGGGATTAGAGATGCTAGTTGGTCAATTAGTGTAGACTGAATTTTTATACTATTTTTTATTTGGTTGTATTTAAGTAATGAAAACATATATAACTATATACATATATTTGTGCACCCTATAACTATATACATATATTTGTGCACCCTAATCTATGATGCACGGACACCTCTATTAAGAGCCGTGTCCGTTTCGGACACCGACACGTTTTGGAAACTTGTCGGAAACATTTCAGGGCCGTTTCTGCAAATAAGATAAAGTTTCGGGGCCGTTTCCAAAAATATGAATGATGTCGGATTTTTTGAGTTTGCTAACCTCTCATTGGATGAACCGGAATTAGAGACAATATTTTTCAATGAAGATGTCAATGACAATGTATAATATTTTATAAATTGATGTGTAATATTTTATAAATTGATATGTAGAATATTTTAGATGAATAATTATTTATTTATGATTATTGAGAAATTATATATTATTAAGGGTGTTATTATTTTATTTATAAATATAGGATAAAATGAACATTTGTTGATTTTGAGTTGTAAAAGAATGTTTTTTTTTTTGTATTTATAAATATTGTTATCATATTTTTGGATATGTTTCACAATTATTTTTATGATAAAAAATATTATTAACCATGAAAAATACACTTTTAAATTTAACTTGATTTTTAATTTATATAAATTAAATTTTATAATTTTTTATATTTATAAATTTACCCATGTATTTTTAATATTTATACATTGACCCCTATATTTTTAATATTTATAAATTGACCCCAGTGTTTCCGTTCCCTATATTTTCGAAAAAAGCTGTTTTCCCATGTCCGTTTCTCCGTTTTCTGTTTCTCGTTTCTCGTGGCTGTGCTACCTAGACCCTACTTCCTCTTATCATTAACGCCTTGATAATAAATGGACATTTAGTGGTAGTTCTTTTGACTTATCATGCTAAAAGAAAAAACTATATATGTTTATGTTTCATATGATAACTAAATTACTTCTTAACAACTTTATTATTGAAAAACAATTAATATTTAAAGGTATAGATTGTTTTTTATAATTATCACGAATACAACCAAAATGTGGATGATTATATTGGTTATAATTAAGGAATTTAATTGACAAGTTATAATAGTATAGTCCATTCATTAACAATTTGTAAAAATGTAAATACAACCATAAAAACCAATGCAATATATAGATATAGTTAGTATGAATTTAATGATAAAGTAACAATATGGATAATAGAATAGATAATTGGACAATGATAGATTAGATGTTGGACCGGGCTTGAAAGCCCAGCCCTACCTGGCCTTTTAGAGCCATCCCTCTCAAGTCTCAGGCTCTCACTCCCTCCTAACTCTATGGCCTAAATAGCAAATAAAAACGACATAGAACCAAAATTTCTCCGTCCTTTTTTTCTGCTCCTTTTATTTGGAATTTGCTTTTTTTTTTTTTTTTTTTAATAATAATAATAATCCTCTCTATCTATCTATCTGTATACATAAGCTAAGAAGAAGAAGAAGCTGTGAATGGAAAGCGACGCTGAAGAGTCGTTGAAGAAGAAGCAAAAAAAGAATTCCTTTACTGCTGCAGATCCTTCTCGCAAGGTCGCTTTTCCATTTTTATTTATTTATTTTTGTTTCTTCTTTTTTTTTTTTCTTCCGTCAATGTTTTGTTTATTATCATTCAGATTCACTGCATTTGACATGTGTAGTTTGCTGCTAATAATCTTAATTATGATTTTATTAAATTACCGATTTGCTGATTTTTTTTTGTGAACTTATGATTGAAATTTGGTGGAAATATGCAGCAACTAGAACTGCTTCCGGTTCGTCCTTATCAAGTAATGGGAGAAGTGGTAATTATTGATTATTTGTTACTGATGAATTTTATGTTATGATTCCATTTTTTAAAAAAAATATGAATCAATTTCTTATGAATAATAATCAATCTTCTTATTATGTGACAGAATTTTATTCAAGAGGAAGATGTTCGGTTGGAGAGTACACGAGCTAGATGTATGTTCTTTATTATTCAATTTTTACTCTGTGTTTTTTTTTTTTTTTTTGGTTTAATACTGTATGACATTTATGTTTGTGTACTTCTTTTTGAAGCTCATATTTTAGTTTTTTTTCCTTGCACAGTTGCAAATGTTCTCAAGAGGCATGGGGCATTGGCAGAGCGTCTTGCTAGGTACAACTTTCGTTTGAATCGTCAATGAATCATTTGCGTTTGCTATACTTTTTTACTTGAATGATACATAAATAACTACTGAAATTTTTCAATTTGCAACTACTCACATCCAGTGTAAATTGCATGATACAAAATTGAAGAATGAAACTCAAACGCATGCTGTAGAGTAGAAATTGGATGAGACTGAAACAAACTCCTCGAATGTTGTCTGTTTACTTAAGTTGATTTTAATGCTAATTATCTGGAAGCCCTTAGGATGATTCTTGTTTGCACATTATATGTGCACATTTCCCTGAATATTATATATCTTTCTGGCTATATGACTGCAAAGGAAGTATAAGTGGTTATAAATCTTGAAGGTTAAGGTTGTATGGCAGTTTGATCATTTATTGAATTTGTTTCAACAGGGATTCTGACAAGATGATATTTGAGCGTCTGCAAAAGGAATTTGAAGCTGCACGAGCATCTCAAACTCGAGGTTTGCAACTTATGTTTTCCTTTTTTTAATTATTTTTTAAAAAAATTTGTAGGTGATATCTTGTTGAATTTCATTTTAATGTCTTTTATTCTTTAATATCCTGTTTAACCATAGTGTGTTCGGATAAGAATATGGTTGACCCCCCCCCCCCCCCCCCCCCTTTTTTTTTCTGCAGAGGCCTATTTAGATGGTGAAGAATGGAACGATGGACTATTAGCTACAATAAGAGAGAGGGTATATTTCATTTGGATACATTGAAGTAGTTGGGTTTTACAGCAGTTCTCATTATAGTCCAGTAATAATTATTAAAGGCGCGCCTCTATAATGTTTTAGTTTACAGCTGTTTTTTACCAATTTCTTTAATCGTTCTTCATTTACATATCTTTAGCATTCGTTTGTATATGTATTCAACAATAAGTGTCTTATCAAGCCAAATTGAAATAGATTTTTTTTATTTTTATTTTCTTCTTTTTTGTGTCTCATGTCACTCAGGTGCGTGCCTGCACCTTGTGCCTAGGCTCCAAGAGCTATCTTAATTATTTTTTGGGGTGTTTTTTCCTACTCCATCTGGCTTATGTAATTATATAATTTTATGTTTTCTGTCATACATGAAAAAATTGCTTCGCACATCAATCTTGGCTTTTTTTCAGGTTCACATGGAGGCTGACAGAAAGGCAATGCCAGCGGACCCAAATATTATACCATCTAATCATCTTGAAGAAAACGTAACATATAGAGCAGGAAATAAGGTAATGTTTTCATTTACCGACAGATCGTATAAGTCAATTGCATGGACTGTAATCTTTCCTCACCAAGGTTAGGAATTATTGTTCATTTTTATGACTGCATGAAAAAATTTGGAAAAAATTGTCAAGTATGAGATTATCACTAAGAAAATAATTGAAAGCCTAAACAGCAATAAGGGAAATGGAAAGCAGTTTTTGCTGCATGTTCTGCATTCATTTGTGCCTGCACATGCAATTGACAAACTTAAATTATTGAGGTGATGTTTGTGAAGTAAAGGCATAACACTGACTTTAAAAGGCCAATGTACATCCACTTGACTAGTGGATAGGCTAGTTAGAGTTGAATGAATTACAGTCTTTCTGTGGGAGAGAGTTTCGCTTTTGCTGATACTGCTCGGATTGTAGTCATCAGTAGGTTCCCCCCACCCCCCCTCCTCCCTCTTGCTCTCCCAGGGGTCTGAATTTGAGTTAGCTCTTATACCAGCAACAACAAAAAAAGATCCTCACGTCTAAGGTCAACAAATCTGAGCTGATGTTCTAATAGTACGAAATTTATAACCTGAAAATAAAACTACAGGTTAGTTAGTTTTTAGTAAGTTGAAACATTGAAATCATCCAAAATGAGATCTTCAATTGTACATTTGTTGGGGTGATCCATTTATTTGATTTTTATTTGAACAGGTGATTTGCTGTCTAGAAGGAGCAAGAATCGGCATTCTGTATGAGACATCTTTTGCAGGTATGCAGATTTTTGTCCTTTCAGTACAAGTGTATATCTATTCTATCTTGTACAAAAACAATTATTGTTTAGTGTTCATGGTCTTCTTTCACCATAACATAATGTTGATGGCCAGTATATTTTAGATCAATAAATTGCTGCAATTCTCTTTCCTCTTCGTGTTGTCTTCTAAAAAGTGTTTATTGAAAAACTGAATTTAACTACATTATTTTGGATGCTGCTGTGCTTACATTTTTCTATGTTTGCATGTATATGCTCTGTGCTTACTGAAAACTGAATTTTATACTCATGCTGTTAGAGGTCCATATATTTAATTCTACCTTTTGACAACATGATGCATTTGGTAGCTATAGTCCATTAATTTATGCAAAAAGGAAGGCTGAGTCATCTGCTTCTGTACTTTTGCAGGAGAACCTTGTGAGCTGTACCATTGTGTTCTTGAGAGCAAATCATTTCTTGAAAAAATGACTGTCCTTGAACACACAGTTCCTTTCTTTCTGCCAATACGAGAAGCAGAAAATGATCTTCTTTCTTCCAATGCTATGGTAAGGTTGGCAACAACACTTGTCTTGCTTTATTTGATTTTGCTGCAATGCTTGAGCCATCTTAATGTTGCTCCGTGACTTCTTCCAGAGATTCATAGATTACATTGGAGAACTTTTGCAGGCTTATGTTGATAGACGGGAACAGGTACGGCATCATTATATATTTTAATTACTCAAGCTATGCATTAATGCTATCTGGGCAATCTATTTGAGCTGTCCTTGCTGGAAAGTCAATCCTGTTTATCAGACATAGTCTTGTGAGATTCATGTCTCTTAGTAGAATTCTTCAAAGTTCTATCTTTTATATATTGGCCTAATTAGATTAACCTTTTGCCACTTTGTGGTGATGATCATCAACTTAAATTATTACACTATTCTGATGTGATTCTTTAGGAGGAGCTCATTGCGCTTGCTAGATCTAAAGTAGGAAGGCACCCATGATGTTTCCCCTAGAGGTACTAATTGGGGGCCTTGTTTGCTTCCTTAATCCTATAAAAGATGGATTGACATTATCTCCCAAATCACCAGCTTTCTCATCAAGAGCCTAGAAATCCATTTGAAAGGAAATAAAAGGTCAATGCAGAATGTGGTTATGGTTGTCTCAGACATAATGGTTATATCAGTTTCTTTCTTAATCAAGGTCTGCTGTGTGAGTTTCTTGGACTTCAAAGACCAGGGGAAAGGAAATTTGGCTACTCTAGTTCATATTTGAATGGAGAGAGTTGAGTCTTGTTTCTAAAGGCATCTATTTTTTCTTTTGGCATGCATTTATATCTGAAAAATTAATAAATTGTTTTACACCATAATTCACTGTCTGTTGGGGTTGCTTTATTTTTGTCCTGTTTAATTTGCTAGAAGACTTGGCTGGCTTTTCCCCTTAGTAAAGTTGAAGTGGATAGTTTTTTGGCATAATACATCCACAGCCTCCTGTACTTGTCATTTTTTGTCAGACACCTCTATTTATAGTTTTGTTATTTCAATACTTGAACTCGCCTAAAATGTAATTTTTAAACCCCTGTCATCACATGTGTCATGTAATAGCGAATCGGCATGTGCCACATTTTAAAGGTTTAACTGACAAAAACTTACAAGTTGAAGTGTCAAACTAACAAAAAATGACAAGTACAGGGAGTGGTAGATGTATTATGTCATTAGATTAGTGTATTTTAGGCAACAACTGGTAAGTTCAAGTGTTGAAATAGTAAAATTGTAAGTTAATTATTCCAAGTATAGGGGCTGCAGATGTATTATGCCTAGTTTTTTTTATGAGTTGGAAAAACACATGGATGCATGCAAGTAGGGGTGAGCAAATGTTGGTTCGGTTCGGTTCAAAAATGTCTAAAACTGAATTGAACCGAACTTATATTGGGTCGGTTTTAAAAATGCATAAAACCAAATTGAACCGAACTGAATTTTTTCGGTTTAGTTCGGTTATTTTTTCTTTTTTTACATTCTTTTCACCTTTTTTATTTTAAAATTATTTTATTTATGTAATTTTACAATATTCTAATAATATTTATAAGATATATTAATGTTAATTTTTAATATTTATTTTATTTATTAATTTTTTAAAAAATCAAATAAACCAATTCTCTAAAATATATTTAAATATTTTTTGTTAGAATTTTTTTGGTAGTAAATAATTTTATTAAGAGTTTTATGTATTTAAGAACTAATATTATTAATAAAATTTAAAATATTAGTAATAAACCAATCAAACTGAACTATAAATATATATAAAATTTTAGAATACACTAGAGTTTGGTTCGGTTCAGTTCGGTTTTATATAGTTTTTTACTCTAAAAACCAAACTGAACTAAACATATTTCGATTTGGTTCGATTTAAACCGAATTAATATTTTATTTCTAAAAACTGAACCGACTAGTTCGATTCGATTTTTCGGTTATTTTTGCTCACCCTAGTTGATGGTAAGTAATAATATCAAACATGCAACTTTTTCAATGAATTTTGTAGCTGTAATTAATGGATGAATTTGGGTTGAAGGATTTTCTCTTATATGTGCTTGGTCTATAAATTTGCAAGCTTTTCAAGAACTAGAGCAATGATTTTTTTTTTTTTTTTTTTGCAATGATTTTTTTTTTCTGTTAAAAAAAAAAAAAAAAAAGCAATGGTGGGTCTCCTTGATGGTTTGAGCTTAACACAGTCCAAATGCAATGATGCATAATGCAGATTTATTTATAGTTATATGATTATATACACATTATATCATTATTGATTATGATTATAATAATAACTATGATATTCTATTTCGAGCATATGCACCCTGTTAAATTTGTAACACATCTATGTGTATTATATTTTTTATTGATTAAATAAAAAATATTCAAAATATGTATGACTTATTTAATTATATTGATTTTTTTTGAATGGCAAAGAAATTATTTAATTATATTGATTGTATGATATGTATTCTGGAAATAAAAATCCCCCAATATTTTAATGTGATAGCTTCAGAGAAATAAGAAGGAAACTAGGGACAAAATAACCTAGTAATATATAAATGTAAGATCAATGCAGTTAGCTTATCTTATTACTTTTGCAAAGTCTTTACCTTTAACTAACGCAAGGAAAAATTGTCTATCAGCATTTTCTTTGTGGGTACATTTTTATCTGTCTGTTCCTTAGTAAGCCCTGTGCGTAATTAGATAAATATGATAATTTAGCTAGCTAGTGCAACGTGGTCCCTGTATCAAGACATGGAGGGAAGTTGTGGCCTTTAATTTCAAAGGAAAATTAGTTATATTAGGAGGTGACAGAAACAATAAGGAAAATTTTGATATATAATGATGATGATGATTCATTTTCTTGGCATAATACATCTGCAGCCCATGTACTTAGCATAATTGATTAATTTAACATTTCAATTTATAATTTTGTCATTTCAACACTTGAATTTATTATTTTTTATCTAAAATATACTAATCTAATGACATAATACATCTACCACCCCCTATATTTATCACTTTTTGTCATATTAACATCTCTACTTGCTGGTATTGGTCAATTAAATCCTTAAAATGTAGTACATACTAATTCGTTATTTCATGTCATATGTGATAACAGTTTTAAAATTTACATTTTAGGCAAATTTAGATATTGAAATAATAAAATTATAAATAAAAGTGTCAAACTGATAAAAAAAAATGATAAATACAGATGACTAGAGATGTATTACGATGTTTCCTTTCTTTCTTTCTTTATTTACCATCTTACAATATTATCTTATCTGACTAGTTGACTTCATTTTTTGGTCTCCATGTGTGTTAGCTATTTCGAAGAAGAGGCTTTGCAAGTTTTTTTTTTTTTTTTTTTTTTTTGAACAAAAGAAGGTAAATTTTTCTCCATTTATCTTTATTAATTCCTGGAAAACAATGGAGGAGAAATTTTCTAAGTCTCTTTCTATATCTCAACTTGGTGTTTTAATCACATTTTTATTTTTCCTTTTTTTAATTGTTCTTTTATGCTATATAAAGATAAAACATTTTAATTCCTCTATTTGAATACTAGGAAACAATTTAATTTCTCAATTTATTTAATTATTTTAAAATTTAAATTTCAATGTTGATTAAATTTTTAACACCTATATATACTTTTATAATTATATTAAATAAATAAAGTTATAAATCTCCTTAAATTATATTTTTTATTTTACTGTTTTGCACTTAATTTAACGAATTATTCTTTTAAAAAAATTTTAAAACATTATAATTATTGAAATCCAACACTAAAAAAGTGTTGTATTGGTTTGTAAGCAGTAATTATTGAAAATTATAATTTTTAAAAAATTATAATTATTGAAATCCAACAACTCTAAATATCATGTGCTTTAAAAATTATAATTATTGAAATCCAACAACTCTAAATATCATGTGCTTTAGTTACTCATCATGCATGGAACTGTTAATTCAGCAAACTTGTATTGGTTTGTAAGCAGCAACAGCAACAGAAATTTTCATCCTACCGGTGCTCTTAGCTATCAGTTCATGAGAATGATAAAGGAAATACATATGGTAATATATAGATTCAAGAAATGGCTTCTTGTGATCTTTATTGATGAAGATATAAAAGAAATTCTTATGCAATGTGAAAATAATAACTATACAATTAACAAATGGAAAATACAAATTAGTTGGGCAAATTACTTTTTT